>PPHD01025165.1:0-11863 GCA_002909625.1 Bambusicola thoracicus
TACAAAAAAAGAGCTCATGCATAGACACTATTGCGTGAAGATGATTTGGAATTCCCTACCCAAATACTTAGCAGAGGTAGCATCCATCAAACCACAAAAATTGACTTACAGCAATTATGCAGACAAGAACTATCAAAAATACAGAAATCATCATATTCCAAATATGAATGGGTATTCTTTTCACTTGTCTTAGAGAAGTAATGGCACTATACAATGGGTAAATGGGAATATATACTCCTCTGAAGCTTTAAAAGAAAAGAGCAGTATGATCTGCTAGAGAATTCCTCATATCACAGTTTCCATGCTGTACGTTTGCTTGGTTAAAATGTGGATTTCGTTTCCAATCACACAAAAATTTAGTGTTTTTTATTCCATTTGCTTTGAGAAAAGAATCTGTCTACCATATTTTTGGAAGTGCTTAATTAGAAAAAAACAACAAATGGAACTGCTATATTACACACACACAAAAGGTATTTCCTCTACAGATGAAAATATTGCTCATTATTGCCATTTTATGTAAAGTCTATAAGTTAATTGCATTACAGTAGTTAGTTCTACTTTATGCAGCTCTATAATCAAAGTGTAGAACAATTAGGATCACTAATAATTTTCTCAAGAGTCATCTGTCAGCACCCATAACTCATTATAAAACCAATTATGTCACTTCTGGCATATCTTTCAATACTTTGGTGTCTGCCAAAGTAAAAATCAATAAAAGGTTATTGCAATTCCAAGTCTGTTATCAGTTAAGTGGCTCCAGTGGCACACCCTGTTGGGAAACTGCCATTAAAGCTTTCAGAACTGTGCAATCCTGGAACATGATTAGACTACTCCAGTGAGCGTATTTCAAAACATGGAAGTATTTTCAGACTTATCATTAATACCTCTAGTTAAATAGTTACCGTGAAACACAGATGTAGGGTTGAAAAAAACTAAACAAACTTCTTGGAAGTTAGCACGTATTTCTATGAGTATGTGTTTGACAACGATTGTGTCTCAACCGACTTCTCCTGGTCCGTGTTGACTCCTTGCCATCAAGGCAAACCATCCTCCACTTTAATAATATATGCATTATAAAACACTCTTCGGATTTCAAGGTCTGTAAATCCCACTTATGTGATGTCACTACAACATGCTACTACTGCAATTAAAGTCTTGGTTCTTCACCACAATGAAACCTTAGTAACTATTTTGCCAGAGCTGCTCATCTGCCTAAATGTTATATTTCCATATTGCTAATCTTTGAGAATTTATTTTTGTGTTGCCAAAAGCAATGTTTCAACAGCAGCTGCTCTTCCAAAAGAAGTAACTTCAAATAAACAAAGAAATCAATTTGTTAGGTCTAAATAGGTTTATAGGCAGTTTGAAAATAAATGAATTCATGAAGAGGACTTCATTTACAGTCATGCATCTTTGCAGAATCAGGGCTTGATGAGTGGACACAGTGAAGAAAGAGCACTTTAGAGCAAGGAGTAGTTTTGCTTGTATGAATATATAACATAGAGGTAGTACTGTAATGGAGCAATGAGAGAGGAGTCAAAACACATTAAGTTTGGGAATAACCCCTCTGTAGACCAATCTCCAGAACCAATCTCCAGGATGGCAAATCCCTTACTCCCATGTGAGAACACTGACTGATCATAAAACCAAGTGTGTGCAGATGAAGGTGCCCTCAGAGCCTTCTTTACTGTCAAAATTGACAGCAACAAACTGCTACTTCCCGCCATCAAGGCTCAGTGCCTTGCATTCATGCCAATGACAAGCTTAATGTGAACTATGACAAATACAACTGAATCACATTAAATGAAGCACACAGAAAAGCTCTTTTGATCATTCACATTAACCAATATTACAGTAGAGAACATTCAGAAGGTGAATCTCAATGAAAAATCCTCTAACACTTTTTACTACAAAAGAAGTATTAACATTAAAACAACACTAGGTCATCTTTCAAAACTGCCTACATTCACAAACCAAAATTTATCTCTGTGAAAGAAAGTACATGGAAATGAGATCACTCCATTTCTTTTACCTTTGCGATGTTCTCATGAAGTTTGAAGGAGGGATCCAGCTCTTCAGTTCTTGTCGCATGCATAGGAAAAAGAGCTTCAGAGACGAAGCTAGAATTCTGTGAGAAAGAAATCAGAAAACCTTTAGCATTCAACATCCATTTCTTCCTTCTAATGCTTATTGAATTTTGTTCAGAGTTTCAAAATTCTTCAAATTGTTTTTAAGTTTTGGTAACTAACAGCATTTTACTCATCCAATTAACTGATTCCAAGTCCCTGAAAGAGGCAAATCCCCCCTAAATTTTATGATTATTTCTGCAACTGCAGTTGTCTTTATAATCATGCTTCCTAAACCAGCAAAGAAATTTGCCTAGAGGGAAAAAAACAAACCACCTAACTTGAATGAGACAGGATTTAGTCTTCAGAGGAAATATAAACACAATAACCAAAGAACATACTTTTATCTTCTGTGCACATCCTACTTCTGTGTACAGTAATATCATCTACATAACATGGTCAGTTCCCTACAATTATGCCCCCTAGGTTGACCACTTTTTAATATTATTTCTACAAGATGTTTGCCTCTTCTCATACAGCAGGAAAGAAAGCAAGCAGGTTGTATATTTGCTGACATAAGGCAATGATAAATTGATATCCAGGTGTGGACTGGAAAAAGCAAAAACATACCAAATAAAACCCTAGATCTCAAACATACATAGGCACCTAAATAGAGATTTATAAATCTATATCATTCTGTGTTTGTGAACTTGATATAATAGTTCAGAAACAAAACTAGAAAGAAAAATATTTTTGTACATCCCCATACATCCTGAGGAACACATTCTAAAATTATGCTTACTTTTGTTAAGTGCCTGTAGATGAGGGGAACCTCTAGCCATGGCTAGAACAGCTAGGAAACCAGTGTCTATGTAATCTCCACTAGGTATAAAAATAGGTCCAGATGTCCACCTTGATGGACCATATGCTCCATTTATTTGGTAAGCATATTTTCAACGCACCTACCAACAGCAGTGAGTCTCATACAAAAACCTATAATTAGCCCTCATTCATAAAAATTTTGGCATTCAGTTGTATAACTAGGTGCTGTATAACTGGTCACAGAAATGTCAGAATAATAAATGAAATCATTCCTCCCCTGCCCAGAAGGAAGGGAAGATCTCAGAGAGAGGATCCATAAACTCACTTATTATAAAGACAAAATACATACTTCAAGATTATTTCATTACATCTATTCATCTGTTTTAAGCTTGTGCATGAGTTTACAGAGCCATGCCACTTGACTGAAGGGAGGTTGAGGAAGATACTCTTTCTGCTGCAGTGATGTTAACGCTGTTCATCATCATTTGCATAACTGGAATTAATAACTTAGAAAGAGTTACATTATTTATATTCTTTCTTAAGTATCTTACTGACTGCTATATGAGATTAGACCATCACTGCATCTAGACAAATGTTCTTTCTTTGGAATCTAAAACAGGAGGACCAGATGCACGTACTACAGGGGAACACTTCATCTGCTTTTATTCTCCCATGCCCCAGACACACACCTGCGGAGTACAGGTTAGGATTTCTAGTAGTGCTATCTTCTTACCACATTCAGTAGTGAGACACAAAAGCACTGCAAATATATATTCATACTCATCTTCTCAATTTAGGTGCCTTCACAAAGCATCTAATTGAGATGGGAGGTACTCAAGCATCTGTATCTTTCCTTCCCTACATGTGAATATCTTCTGCTTGTCTGTTTTACCAAGAAAGGAATCCTCAGGATTCCTGTGCACCGTCAATTCAAGAAAAGCACAAGGGTGAAATTCACAGCAGCTCCTGAAGTTTATCAGTGGCTCTGACGGCTATTCTTGTTTTACCATCACGTAAACTAATCACACTAATAATTTATTCATTATATTAACTGCAATTATTCCTTTGATCTTTTATGAATAGGGAAGGATACTTAATGAAAAATGACTGATTATCTATGTGGTAGCATCACCAATAAGAAGAGTAGAAAGGCTAATAAAGTTACTTCAAAGTGACCAGCAGTTCTCTCTCATGAAAAGAACAGTATTTTACTCATACTTATCAATTTTTAAAATAAATATGTACATATGCTTACCTGCACAGTCTCACTTTCCAATAATTTTTGTTGAAGTGTTTAGGACAAGCTTTAATTGGAGTGGCATCATCCATGTAATTAAATAGCTATTAAATTTCCAAACCTCACATATAAAACTACCCTAGTTTTATTCTGCAGGACAAACAGTTTATGCAAATACATGCTTGCATGAATATTATTGCAGTGTGTATGTAAAATGGCAGCACAAATTGGAGGCACATGACACCCATAACTGTCAGAGACAAAGGAGAAACTGCCCATCTTCCTCTTAGGTGATATGACATCTCTGATTATCAACATCTACTTTAAGTCATCTATCAAAGTTCTTCCACTCTCAAGCAGAGTTACAGAAACAAGATGCTACCACACTGAAAATGAGTCACACAACAATGGAAGCAAAACAATTAACTTTTGGAATTTTTTAAAATACTTCCTTATTGGTTTCTTACATACAACATATTTAACGGAAAGAGGAAGAATTAGCAGAGCTAGCTGTGTTCTTCATCATTTAGAGGAAAGCCTGTTTTGATGTTCAACTGAATTTGGTTTCAATACTTAACATTCCTAGAAAGGAAAAGAGTTAAAGACTTTTTCTGTTACCAGTATTTTACCTAAACTACTGTTTTTCCAGGCTATTATATTCCCCGAGCACAAAGACAGACAGACAGACAGACGTGACTTTGACTCTGACTTTGAGACCGATCAATAGAACCACTACCAACATCTAGATAAAATTTTGTTCTTTGAATATGTAGCAAAGCTTTTTGTGAATATACAGAATTTAAAGCACTATGTAAAGTTTCTCCCTCACCACTAATGAGGAAGTTACTCTTTCATTATTTATTCAGTTCACAGGCCTGTCTTCCATGTGCTATGAAATCTACTGGAACTCTTGAAAATTTTACCATTTTTTTTGTTCATGAAGCAGGAGGTCTTGCTCCTTTTGCACAATTTAAATAGAAAGAAATACTAGGTCATAAGTATTTGAATTTTACAGGTGAGTGGCATGATTGAACCCCTAGCAAACTGGAGTTCTGATGTGGATCAGTTTTGCTGTATTCCTGGAAGAAAATGGAGAGACAAACTTTATTTTTGTTCAAAACTAGGTTTTCTGAGAACAGAATTCAGGGTAATAGTCTTTGTCAAAAAGTAAAAAAAGTTTTGTAATTAACTTTTGTCTCTTGCCTCTCTACCCAGGATATTGTTATTTTTAGTTCCTTCCTACAACAACGGGCTGAGAGAGCTGGGGCTGTTCAGCCTGGAGAAGAGAAGGCTTATAGGGAGACCAGATAGTGGCACTTTGGTATCTAAAGGGAGGCCATAAGAATGAAGGATACAGACTCTTCAGCAGAGTCTGTCCTTAGCAGTCTATTGTGACAGGACAAGAATAATTGATTAGAAATTAAAAGAGGAGAAATTTAGATAGGGTTAAGGAAGAAGCTTTTTACAGCAGAGTCCCTGCTTGTAACCCCAAGATAAGTATTTATTTTTCCCCATTTGTCTTCTCCAGGCTATGACTATGCTCTTTGCTTGTCTGATCTGTCCCTTCTGCAATGAAAGGTTTGGAGATTCTCTTGATTTTTATTACTGTATTCCTTTCACACTGGTCCTCTCCTTCATTTGCTCTATCTATGCTCTGGAGAACTCTCCCAGATCTGTTCCCCCTCTGGAAGACACCGAGCAATTAACCCTCCTTACAATGACTTCTGACAACCTTATGGAGACCACAGCAGCTGGGCAAGGTCAGCAGGAAGCGTTTTCTACTACCTCATTTTAACTGCTGCCTTTTAAAGGAACACAAAATAAAGAAGCAAAGATGAGCAATAAATCAAAGCACATGTTGGCACCATGTCAGACCACTGTGAGACACTCTAAAATGTGGGCAGTCCAATTAATCCAATTGAAAATTTTCTCTTGGCTATTTGCCAACTTTTCTATACTGTTCTGTAGATACACAGAACAATCCAAAAGGATCAAGAATGTTTTCTCTTCTGATTTTAAGCTATACTTTCATAACGTGATAGGTGGACAAGATAGTAGCAATAATTCTTGAATTCCCAGCATAAAACTTGTACTTTCACACTTTAGAAGAGAAATGAATGAGTATAACAGCCATTTGGAAGCTGGCTTTCAAAAATCCCATTTGTCTCATATTCCTTTTGGAATGATCAGTTAACCTGATCTTTTCAGCATTCATTTAATGAAGCATTCTGTGAAATTAGAAAGATGTTGATGTTCCACTTTTCAAATAATGGGTCACTTCTGATTAAACTTCGATTGAACATTCAACTTTCAATCTCAAAACAAATTGCCTCCTTTTCTTTTTAATTTGAACCCGATTTCTTGCTGCCCTCAGGTCTCCTGACAGTAATTAATTGATTAATGAATTGATTAAATGAGGATCTAAAATGCAGAAAGAAAAATCTAAAAACTCCAAAGCAGGCTTGCTCTTGCTTATACAGGATGGACGCTTGTATTAAATTTCAGTCCTGATTTATTAGACCACTATTCTTAACTTAGCTTATCCACCCTCTACTAATAAACTGAATAGCATATTTCACCTCCTAAAGGCTCTAAATTTGCCACTCCGAATGTAGCTTCCTATATCACACATCCAATTCATCTATCAACTTTCACCCAACCCATTTGAAATCACAAATAAAAATCTAGCACTTCTGGTTACTTAAAGTAAAACAGAATCTATACTTAAATTTATTTTAGAGTTTTTTTTGTTTTTTTTTTGCTACCATTAAAAATAAAATATATAAAACAAAAATAAAAGTAAAATAATGGAAATAGTTCTGTTGTAAATACAAGTATAGCCTTGCTTACTAGACTAGGACAATGCTGCATCTAGAATTACAATACAATAACAATATTCCTGTTTTCTTGACTGTTACTTTGGACACAGTTATATCTTTAGCCTTAGTATTCCTCTCTGATGGATAATCCATAAACCTCTGCAGATTTGTGCATTTTTGTTTTGGTTTCTTTGTTTTTGAAAGTAAAATGCAGTGTTTGTGCAGTATAAACATTCAGTGGAGGTTTCTTGACTCAGCAGTAATGCTCAGTCTGGAAAAACTTTATCAGTTTGACTTGTCAATATTTGTCAATATTGCCAACAGTTACAACAACTTTGCCCTTCTTCACTACACAATATTTGTACTTCCCATTTAGTACAGCACAAAAATAAGAGACACTTAGGAAGGAACAACAGAAGGAAAGCAATGAGAAAAAAAAAGAAATCCTTTGGCAATTTGTACAGTTAGGTCAAACAGTATAAACACAATAGTCAAACGCTGCCATGAGTCCCCAGGTCTACAAAGCAAATACAAAAAAAACCAAAACAAAACAACAAAAAAAAGATGAAAGTCAAGAGAAAGCTGTTTATTTCTTCATACAGATCAAAGAATAATGTCTAGTGGAAGAGAATTTAGAGGTATAAAGCCTCTGCTGCATCAGGACTGAGAATATAATCTGTTGCCTGTTCACATTTATATGCTGGATCTGTTCCACTAGCTATTAACCTGCTTCACTCTTTCTGCCTTTTTGTAATACAACAGCACAAAGAGCAGAATTGCAGCAGCCTGAGGGGGACACACAAACATGCAATGTCTGGACAATAAAACAGAAAGGAAGCAGTGCTTTCCTTCAAAACCAGACTGGGAAACAAGTCTACTTGGGATGCTGAATTCACCTGCAGAGCCACCACTATCGAGTTATGCCAGTCTAAAGCTATTACCCACAGAGGGAGGACTACAGATGCATGAGGAGGTGTCTGTATCTGTAATTCATGGACATTGCCAAAAATTTGTCATAGTATGAAGGAGAAAACCATGTCAGAAAGATAAAGAGAAAGCAGAAAGCAGTAAGCAGAACAAAAATACGTTTAAAATCTGCACTGCAGGCTTTTGCTAATTCCTTCTTCCATTTTACCCTAAGTCAAGCAATTGGCATATGGTACCTTGGCAGCAAATATACAATTCTATTATTTGTGAAACAGGTGTTGCACCTCAGATAGGCTAAAAGACCATCTCTTCTCCATTTACTTCTTCCTTTTTTTTTTTTTTTTTTTCCTGGCAAGACAGAAGAGATTGAACCAGAGGTTTCATTGGAACAAGGGTCAAAATAAAGTAATGGAAAAGTGCATCTCATAGACTAACATATGGTTTTTCTTCAGCTATCTGGATTTTTTTTTTCTTTGAGAAAGTACAACATACTTAATTACATTTTAAGTAGATTTAGAGAAACAGTGGATAACGTCACTAAGAATGTACTGAAGCCAAAGTATGATTCTCAAATATGTGGTATAAATTGAACTGATGAAACAACACCAGGCATTAAGGTGTGGCATATAGGATTTCACACTAATAAAGGCCCTTAAATCTGCAAATATATCACAAAAGGGGGTGCGTGCCTCACCATCTTACTAACAGACTGTCTTTTCTCTTTCTTGCAAATGCTTTTAACACCAAATCAAACATTCACCTGTAAAATCCATGAATGATTAAGATTTAGAAGCTGTCTTTCACTGGCTAAACAAAACTAAAGATTTAAAATATGTGCGCTTTTTAATTACTTTTGTAAAGTAAACCTTTGCAGTTGCCCAACTTACTCTGTGTCAGAAATCTCCAAGTGAGAATGATCCTATTCTGCAAAAATGGGCATGGCTGCTGGAGTTGCTGACAAGAAGCTTTTCTTTAATAATATCCCTATTTCAGTTGACTGAAGAACTTCTAGTAAAGAAAGAATGCCAAATTAATTTCTTTTTTCTCATTCTGTTAATGATATGCACTGACCTTGCGATGTCACCAGATGCTGGACAAAATAAGCAAGGCCTGCCAAACCAGACAGCACAGAAAACAGAAGCAGCAGAATTTCAATCACTGCTGCACAATTTACTTTATTATTCAAATCAATTGGAGCCAGAAAAAACCTCAAGCCAACAGTCATCAGACAGGAAAAGAACATAAGCACTTTTCTTTCATTTCCTTTAACATCATGTTTTCTTCCCTGCATTTGTAAGCGAACTGAAATAATCACTGTAAAGCTATAAGATTGCAGCATAAAAAAGTAGCTTTTAAGGTTTTGAATACTTGCATAGCTTTATTCCTTTCTCATATCTTCCCTGGCTGCTTCAGAATCAGTAGTGTAAATAGGAAGAAACAGCAGAAATCTAGAACCACATGAAAGATCTCTGCCAACAGGAATATCAGTTCATCTGTAGGTCTAATGGAAAATAAAACCATTATGCTAAGGAAGCAACACAGCCTTCAAATCAGAGCTTGCTTGCATCTATCAATAAAAATACAAGCTGACTTTAATAACCTATCAGCGACTCAAATAACGGCTCATGGTTGTATGATAGTCCAGTGATCTTCACATTTTTGTTTTCAAGTTATTAAAAAAAAAAACAAAAAAACACTGGAGTGCCAGTAGAAAAGTATTCCAGATACTCTGTCAGAAGACTTCTATATGATCTGTTGAATTTATCACTTAGAACAACAGCAAAAGGTGATTCTGAAAAGAATACATTCTCCAGGGAAGATGGATAACTTGGTGCCTTTCATGCTTAGATATCACGTTCTCAGTGGCTAGATGCTCCAGTAAGTTACAAAGCAGAAGCAATAATTGATGTCTAAGTAAATTTCTTATGTTTTCCCATATCCCATTGACCTTGCTAAAATCCAGGCTGTTATTCTTCCACTGACTTTCAATAGTCCTCAGTCAATTCCAAGAGAATGAAGAGCCTGTGACAGAGTATTTAAGGGCAGAGTTTACAGCAGCAAATCTGTATTCATGCCGTGCAAACATTAAAGAAGTTGTGCACTTTTGTTTCTGTACAGACGATTTATGCAAAGATCTTCCCCCTCCTGGATGCACTGTAGAATGTCTGGGATATCAAAGCACTAAGATTTGTGAGTCTAAATATAGTCTTGGAGCAAAGTAATGCATCCGACTGATGAGGACGTCATCAGTTTCATTAACGTTGGTGAAATAAAAATGCATCTATTTGAAGCCATTAAATAGTTAAACATTCACTTTTTTCAATAAAACAATTTGTGCAATCAATTGAATGCCAAATGTATTTTGTCTTGTGAAACACTGAGTCATTAACCTTAACAACTTCAGAGCCTCACTACCAAATTTGACAGCATTTGCTTACAAGTGAAGAGATGGACTGCTGTACAAAAGCACAACTTGTGAGGACTAAGCTGAATAAACTCTACGTGTATTGAGAAAATAAAAAGCACTGCTATATGCAAAAGACAAATGGAAAAAAAGGAGAAATGTATTGGCCAGAATAAATATGGTACAAATAACTAAGAGCGTGGCTATTATAAGCAGAACATAATTCATGAGTGAGAAGGGCAAGAAACACAAGCAGCCATGGCTCGGATGTACCTTCAAAAGCAGTCCCTGATGACATCCTGAGGACAGGTTAGACTACATTTTATTAGACACTGCAGTTTGTCCATAAACAAAACTAAAATCTCTCTTCACCTTGATACATGCAATTGCTTATCCCCGTCGACCTTGAAGTTCTACGGTAAACTTCATAAAATCTCCCCAAACTAAATGCAGCAGCAAACCGCACTGACAGTTTAAAAAATCAAAATCCTGAGTTCCTAAGCAACCTGCCATTCTGAGGCTGAGAAACATTTGTCCTTTGCAAATCTTTGTTAAATCTCAGAAGATTTAATATATACTAGGAAAGAAGGAACAGGGAAGTGAGGAGGGAAGTTATGTGCCTGTAATTTTAGCTGGAAAGGCTCCCAGATATACAAACTCTCTGGTGGTGTGGGCAAAAACAAGGCAACCTGGTTTCTACTTAGACTGGAAAGCCAGTGGACACCTCTCTGAAATACAAGGGCAAAACAACTGGCACTAATTCTCTTCTGAGGACATTCAATGATAAGCTACATAACTAAGCTAAGGCTAAAATAAATAGACCATGCTTTTGTATATACTTTGCTTTAATCCCTCAAAGAAAATGATGCCGTGATACACGTAACTGAAGTTCTTGATAAATACACTTGGACGTGTTAAATTAATTGGTGCTGTGTAACTCAGTCCAGAAGGATATAAATGTTAACAGAGAAAAGATAGCAAAAAAGTTTACCAGAAGAGTCTGGACAGTTGTAGATCGTCAAGTCTGTAATCTTGAGATATCAAAATTCTTTCCTGTCTGGAAAGGGTCTTGAGGACATGCCAGAAGCAAAGAAGAGAATTATCTGGCTATGGAGTAACAGATGTGATACATAATGCCAAGATAACTGCATTAAGAATATAGAGATCAGAAACTTCAGATAATAAAAATTGATTTTAAGCACTGTAGCTGTTTGACCATTGAACCACAGTAACAATACAAAAATGGCTCTCAGTAAAGGATAACACAGATCAGACAAATCATTTTTGCCTCAGATACAAGTGTGTGTGTGTGTGTGTGTGTATATGTGCATGCATTTAGATGTCTTGCTTTACCCAGAGTTTGAGAGGTTTGTTGTACATACATATATTTATATATACTGCTTGACAAGAACCTTTCAGGAGAGAATTGGTAGAGTAACTCGTATCAGTATTTGTTTATGATACATCTAGCTGCTTAACATGAAATGCATGTTACTTGCTCAGGTAAGTTCCAGCTATGCTGGTGTAGCTGGAAGGCAGAAGTTGTGTCCATCCCTGGGGATTATTCATCCTTCTCACAAATTTACAA
>PPHD01025166.1:0-11863 GCA_002909625.1 Bambusicola thoracicus
TTTCCCGGCCATTATCAGCAGATTATCCCTCTCTAGTTGCCCCTGGCCTTGTCCATCTGTGCTACTTAAAGGATTACACAACCCTTAGCCAGGACCTGTCCATCAATGTCCTCCAGACAGAGGATTTCTCTGGGACTTGCCTGGATTTGTTCCTCAGCAAACTTTGAGTCAATGATATAAAAGAATAATCTCTTACAGTGATTAGTACAAAAAAGGAGTTAAATTATCTGAGTATCACCTATTGAATCCATGCACAAACTCCTCAATATTTTTCTCTATTTTCTTATAAATATTCACCAACTTCTTTATATAGACTCAAGTAGATAAGAAAAAAATATTTTTAACATATTTGCTATTTTAAATAACTTTCTTTGGTATGAAAACAAACATCCATTTCAATGTACAAGTCTTTTCTCTATTTGAAAGTAAGAGAAGAATTGTCATTCATATTTTACTTGTTCTGAACTGCTGAGAATATGTCATTATCTCACCATGAGTTATTACTTTGGAATTATCTGGAATACATTACAATGGTTGTCAAGATCAAAACCAAACATTCATATTCATATGTAATGCACATCACTTATATTTGATCCAACTTTGTTTCATGACCAATCTTCTTTGGAATTATTATTCAATGAGAAATTAGTATTTTCATCTGATTGTTTCCTGTAGAAGATCAGCACTGTCAATTTCTACTGCTTTCTGAAATATGATATGAAAAATAGTTGTAGCAATTGAAAGAAGACCAGACCAAAACTAACAGTCAAGTAATACTAGAAGCCTCTGTTTTGGAGAACACTACCTGTGCTCCTGATCCCTTCAACATCTTCCAAAGAGATGTAAAGGTGTTGTTTTTTTAACATATATATATTGTTTAATTTCCTAGTTGCAGCATCCAATTATCCAGCAGGAGCAGACAGCAGTCCTCTGGCATTGTCATACCCAGTAGCCTCTTTCTGATGTCCCAAACACAGGTCCTCAGCAGGCAACATAACTCTCTAGACAGATTATGCGGGTAGGAAATGGGTGCCTTAGTGCCCCTCAGCATGAAGTCCCCAGTTACTAAGACCCTTCACATTTTTTTTTTACAGCAGTGATTATAACTTGAGTTTTTAGTTCAACCATCTTAACATGGGTGTTCCTTTCTGGTTCTGAACCCCTATCCACACCTTCTTTTTCCATCCAGAAAGAGAGAGGCTCCTCCTTCTGCTTGGAGTAGAGGCAAGGGTCCAGGCTCCCTCATACTTCATGTTTTTTTCACTTGTCTCCTCAGAGCTGGAAACCTGCTATTCTTCTCCCCCTTCCTGAGATTTAAGATAGGGCCTTGCTCAGGCCTCTCCTCATTTTGTTGTTGTTGCCGGGAAACCCTTTCACTAAGTGGTTTCCTCTCCCCACTGCAGAATGTGGCTGCAGAGATGCTGATTGCCTCAGAAAATGACACGACATTTTTGCCACAGTTGTGCTGTTGCTCCTTGCCCTGCTGCCTCTGTGTCACCTGCTCGGTAACTCTTGAACAAGAACTCTTGCATTAGAATCTTTTCAACTTTAACTTCACTCTCACTCTTTTATATTAGGTGAAATCCTATTTGACAAATGAGGGAAAATTGAGCTCTTTTGGTTTCGTTCTAAAAATAAAGAATCTGATATAAAACTAACTTTTAATAGAGAAAATGAATAGTCATGTGTGAGTTGATTAATATATAATACAAATATACAGATTTCATTCCTCTACAAATATCTCATCTGAGAAGCTATGTCAGTGCAGAACTTACTGAAATTACATACAGAGTTACTAAATTATTTGAACTGCTATGATGACAAGTTTTGACAATACTTCCATGCCTCTTTAAGGTAGTATCATAAAATGCAAATAAAAATTTAGAGATTTACAAGAGCAGAATCTTAGATGCTCCTAGTTTAACATTTAATAAACAAAATAATCATGGGACCTCGATGGTATCTTCATTCAAATAAGATACCAATGCTCGTATTAGGCTGTAAACACTTTTTTTGCAAAGGCTCTCACAAAGGGTCTTACAATTGCTAAAAGGTATGTCATGCATAGTGATCCAAAATAAAACTATACAACCTGCTCTTGGTGGCTGCTCTCCAGAAGAATCTTCCAACTGCAACCATTCTGTGATTCTACATAATTCAATGGCATTCAGAAACATGGAAAACTGTAATTTACAATATAAATACTACTTTGCATAAAATTGAAATAATTTCGAATAAAAAAACTGGGAAGATGTTGTGATAAATGCTAAACGAAAGCAATGGTTCATTCATGTTTGCCAAATGATATGGTAATAGAAGAACGCAGCAAGATTTGAGGCTTTCAAATTAGTTTATTTCAAAGTAGTTAACACACATGGTAGTCATGTCAGACTTGCTTATTCTTTATAGTGTCAATGAACCTGAACCTCCACTTTTTTAAATCATCCTGTTCAAGATATATTTCCATCAACAAAACACTGACAAACTGGGGAGAAGATAGAATTAATGTAAGAGAAAAACAGAACTGTTCTCAGTCAAAAACTATATAATTTTTTTTTTTTTTTTTTTTACAGCTTGCCAGTTTTACAGAGATTTCTTTGTTTACCTTTGTTTGCCTGTTTGTTTCTTGATTAAAATATAGAACTTCATAGCCTTGTGGATACTCTGTAAGACTAGGTCTTCAGAACCTGGACAGGCATTTGGCCATTTTGGCTTCCTCCTTCTCTTAATGGCACTACCACTCAATGTGTCAGTAATTTACCTTGATATTAAACAATCTTACATTAACACCCAATAAATTTCCAGCACAGCCCATTCTCAGAATGCAGAGTTTCACCACAGCACAGTAACACCATATGAAACAGGAGGTATACTCTAGTGTAAATGCTCATTCAGTGAAGAAAACAAAATTAGCATTTATTTTCACATAAATTATCCTAAACAAGCTTAGAGGAAGCTTTTTAAGATGAGAGCTTATAAATATTATACTGTAAAGTCCTTCAAAATCTTCCTAACTATGGTTAAAATTCCTTCATGTTTAACAAAATAGTCTATAGCAGCTAGTGACAGCTGATGTGTACTTGAGTCATGTAAAATATAAAGCACAATTCATGTTAATAATAAACTATCAAATTAGGGAAACCCTGCTTCTTTAAAATGAATTGAATGAGCTTCAAGGTGACATTTCCAGTCAATGTAACCTTTAAGTACAGACAGCACAAATTGCCTGGAGTGATATGGTGAAAAAGTGAAATTGGCCTAAAGTTGAATTTTTAGTGATTCAATAGGCTGTTCCTGCTAATAATACTGTTACAAAAAGCCAGGAGTTTTTGAGAAAACCTGGAAGAAATGACAAGTGTGTAAGCAATATGTACCATAACCATGGAAAGAGCAACTGAATTTAAAAATACAACCCTTTTTTATTTCTGTAATATTAATTGGTTTGGAAACGTTGTTGTTTTGTTTTGTCAGAGTAGGTAACCAAGCATATAATATTTGCATATAATATTTATATAATATAATACAATATTATAAAATTTGCATAAAATGTCTGGAGGACACTGATGGACAGGACCTGGCTAAGAGTTGTGAAATCCTCTGACAAGGCCAGGGGAAATGAGAGAGGGTTAAGCTGCTGATAATGGCTGGGAAATGGTCTTTTATGTGGACTTATGTCGAGGAAGATTGGGCATTTCAGGAGGTACGCACATGACTCTTACTCTAGCACCCAGGAATGTCATGTAGGCAAGAAAAAAAGGAGGATAAAAGGGGGGGTTCAGTAACCATGAAGTTAGGTGTCTGATATCAGATTTCTCACTACAGTGGACTCAAGGTGTCTGCCATCAGATCTTTCGCTATGGACTGCATGCTGACAGACTTCCCTGGGCCTGCTACCTGAGACCTGCTGCTTCCTCCGAGACTCTGCGGTCTCTTCCTGGACCCATCTGGTACCTGCACTCTCTCGTGGCCTAAGACCGGCCTCACTGCTCCTGCCCTTTGGCCTCAGACTATCGGAACGGCATACAACGGAACTACTGTCGAATCCTGGTGGTGACTATCCCCACTTAACACAAATTCTTGCTTCTTCCTATCTTTTCTATTGCCTGCCTTCCCTTCCCCATCACCCCAACCCGTAATAGTGTCTGTCCTCCTCTTTCCCCATCTCCCTTATTAGCATTTGTAATAAACTGGTCAGACCAACATCTGGACCGTTGCTTCTTAATCTCACACCGAGTATACATACATCAAAGAACCTCCTCTCCCTCCTATAAATTGGAGCCATTGTGACAGGGGAGATTTAGGTTAGATATTAGGAGGAAGTTTTCACACAGAGGGTTATGTCACACTGAAACAGGTTGCCCAAGGAGGTTGTGGATACTGTACTCTAAATGCTTGAAAAATTCCATTTCTTAATTCATTTCAAAGACAGGAACTGATTTCAAAATTATAAATCCAAAATTTCTATTTCTCTTCAGCTTTTCTATTACCTCTTCTGTTAATTACAGTGCATGATCTACTGCAATTGGAGCTAAATTACGGACATCAAATATTTCAAACTATTCAAGTGATGTGATACTTGAAGTTTTATGTCATTATTTCTCATAACGGTTTTATGTTCCAATATTCGTATTTTTAACAAAAGCATCCTCGATATAAATTGAACTATGTAGACATTTTGCTAGATGAACAGCATATTCACTATTACAATTCAAACAATATTTAATGTGATTTTTTTCTCCATGACTGAGAATGATAGAATACATCCCCTGTAATCTCATTATTTCATTATGCACAATGTCTGCATGGATAAAATCCTGCCTGAGTTGCTCTGAGTTAGTGAAGCAAACTTCTTTCCTACTTCTCTAGGTGTTGCGCTTAGAGGCACAAGTCCTTCAGCAATTCTCTTAAAGATTTTGATTTTACAGAGAGATGTGACTTTTCTACCATCAGGTAGTCAGCTGACAGGAATTCAATGATACACCTTTGCTAGGTATGCACTTCTTTGTCAGACACTATTTTCTCAGACTGCCCCTCTGCTGCCATGGGTCACACAGCAACAACATGTAACAGAATATCGGTGGGAAGGCTCAACCTCTACTACTATACTACCAACATCTGCTTCTAACATCATTAAATAGAAGGCTTTACTTCCAGAAAACCCCTTATACATTTTATGAAATAATTCCAGTATAAGTCTACACTACTATCATGTAAACAGATGTCTAAACTCAAGCACTTTTAGATATCTGGAGAACTCTTCTGAATTTTAGGCACATCTATGCATATTTAGATATCTTTACAAAATTGATATTCTTAAAATTTGGTTTTGGAGGAGATGCTATTTTTTTTAATACATAATTAACACCAGAGTTATAGAAAACATAGACAAGTTTAAAACACATCTATTAATTCCTGCAATTCCTACAATTGTATAGAGGATTCCAATGAGAACCTCAAATAATCTGAAAAACAAGCAAAGCAAAAAATATGATGTCTATAAGAATATCATGAATTTTAGTATTCCTTATAAGAAGCTAAAAAGAATTAGCCTCTCAAAATTATTTAGGTTAAAAAATGCATCTAATTAAAATATTACTTTATTTTATCATGATAATATGCATTTATAGTCCCTGTAATGTTTATAAATGCGTAGATATAATTTCAAAAATAATAAAGAAAACCATAATTTAATGGAAATACTCTGTTCCACTATGAATCAGCTGTAGAATGAAAGCGCTAAGCTGTTTTATCTAGACCTTTGGAATAAAACTCAGTGATGTGAATCCAAACAGCTAAGCAACTAATTATGTATGAACTTATACATCATGAAGCTTGAAACTTAAAAAGTTCTAGAGCTCTTGTGAAACGTCCTAGACAATTTCATCAACTTTCATTTTTATTGTTGTACGAGAACAGTGGCCAGTCTCCATAAACTGTGGGAATAATATTATTCAAAGGACACAGAAGCAAACATATATACATCTAGTGCTTTTTTTTTTCCTTTTGTTTTGTCTTGTATTGTTTTCCAACTTCTATTTTGATTGTCAGAACTACTTACCTCCTTTACATCTGTTTTGGATAGACATAATCTGAAATATTTTCAAATGAAATGTTGGATCTATTATTTCATTGAGGAATTTCTTTCATTATATGTATATGGTTGACATTTTTGTTTAGTCACTGCTCCCTAGAGACTCACATTAAACAGGATCATATATAATTGTGATGACAGTAAGATTATTTTACAAACTAAGATAGAGCTCTTCAACGACACCTTTCAAAATAATGAAATGAATGTGTGATTAGCAAACCAGTTGAACCCAAGGATCTAGATATTTCCATAGTCATCCTTCTCCCTAAATGTCTACTCAGACAGCTCTGAATGCATTTTAGTACTGAAAACTCATCTAAATTGATAATTTACTTGTAAGACAACAGCTGGGCAAGTAAATTAAAGGAATACAAGTCTTAAAATGAATTCCAAATAATTCAGAGTGAAAAATAAAAATGAAAAGAAATCCCATTTTGTTAAATAAAGATCAGTTAGTTTTTCTTTAAATACCATATTACACCTTTGTAATTACAATACTAGTTCTTTAACTTTTTGCCTTTGTTCTTATGACATTTTCGTCTCACAAACTAAACTACTAGTCCTCAAAATCTTTCAGCATGATCAGATTCAAATTGAGTTCAAATCATATGACCAGCTTTCATAGAACTGCATGATCTTGATTGTTTTTTTTTTTTTTTCACATTGGATCATGAACAGAGGTGAAGTTAGGGAATATAGTAATGGTAATTTTATGCTGCCATTAAATTCATTTCTCCAAGTTCTTTTCACTAGAAACAATTTTACATTAAGTTTAGTTATCCTTAAATCATCATATATGGCTTATAACTCAGGTCCGCATCTATACAAGTAAAAATATCAGAGAGGAAACAATAAGATATTTTAGAAGCTAGATCTGGAATCAAATTAACCTCTTTATTATTATAATAATCATTTTTATTCCTCCCAGTTCTCTAAATTGATAACAGATAGGTGATATAAAATAACAGATTGTTTTAAACTGGTGGAGTCACTTTGGATTACAGTGCTTGCATCTGATGATGTTGCTAGTTATTATCAAATGATATAATACAGTTTGTCAAAATGACTAATCAGTAATATGGCAGAAACACCAGATGTCATAGGAACTTAAGAACTGCCAGCCAAATTTAGTTAATGTGTCCTTTCCAGCCAGCCCATCTCTAACAGTGGCCAGTACCAGATGCCTCAAAAGAAGCAAAAAGCTCTCTACAGTAAAAAGGATTTGAAAAATCAGTGAAAGGGAGCAATGTCTTCCAAAATTCTATTCAACAAATCATTACCTTATTTCATAGAATCTAAGTATTTAATTTCTTCTGCTTTGAAAACAAAACTGTAGTTGTATAGCACAACTAATGTAACTGTTGATTTATTTCTCAGTAATATCATCATTAGCTCTCTCTGAATTCTCCCAAAACCATAACCCCTGGAATTTTCTGCCATACTCATAAAAATGAATTCAATGATGGATCTGTATGTTCGTGTCCTCTGAATTACTACTTCTTTGTCATTAATTTAAATATGTATCCCTTCAATTTCATTGACTTTTTCATTTTGGTCTTCTGTTATGAGAACAAAAAAAACCCAATATTCTTATTCTTTCTATAAATGAGAATTAAAATAACTTAAAAATTGACGCTGACCAGAGATTAAGAAACATCAGAAAGTTCTCTTTGTTCATTTGAATAAAGCTCCATATGCATGAGTGCTTCTCTGAAACACTGGAGTGTTAATTCTTACATTCCTCAAATGTCCCTGAAGTATTTCGTTCCTTCTAATTTTGATCATCTTATCCATTCCTACTTTTATGGCATTCTCAGTCATTTATATTAGTCTACTCTGTGTCAATTAGGGTATAATTAGAATATTCAGAAAACAAAAAGGAAGAAATATTTCTGAAGGTAACCAAATACTCTCTGATTATTTCTGCATATGAAAAATTAACTGTATTAATCTGTTATCTGAAAAAGATAAACCTTTGAGTAAAAAAAAAGGAAGTCTTTCAAATGTATTTTTTTTAAAATTATACTTTGAGAAAATTAAACTAATGTATTTTTCAAGATTTTGTTAATCTAGGGAAACTTCAGTATTAACTGTCAGTGAGGAGACATGATAGCATATGATGTGATACATATAAAGTTCAGAAGACCTTTGCGTAAGGAAATTTTGAATAGTTTTAGACAGATAAAGGAACATAGTTAAATGATCTTTTTCTCACAGTGTTAGAGAAATTTCAGGAATATATGTTTTAGCAAGCTCATATGCTTCCTGTAATTTCTCTTCTGGATCAGTTTGCTCATTCCTCTTTTCTACCTTCTCCTTAAGGAGCAGAAGTCAGTAGCAGTATAAAAAACTACATATGATCTGCAAAAGTTAGTGATTTAGGGATACTCTCTTCCATGAGACAGCAAAGATTATTTTCCTGACTTCTGACAGGGAGTGAGTGATCGCCTTCTTATATCACTGAATCCTGAGTTAATATTCATATACAAGGTCTGCTATGAAAGTAAAAACTTTTATCTTATTAGGTAGGCCCACAAGGTCAGAGGTGGATCTTGGTGGTGCGGCAGTAGAGGCTGAACCTTCCCACCAATATTCCATTACATGGTGTTGCCATATGAGAGATGGCAGCAGACCAAGAAGCGGTCTGACAAAATGACATGGAATTGTGTATGGGGAAAAAGTGTGTCACTGAATTCCTGCATTTGGCAAAAAAAATTGCATCCATTCACATTCACAAGAACTGCAACTTGTGCTTTTTGCCCTCTCCATTTTTTAAAGCAGCCTTCCCCATTCGGTGGATCTTTTGTGCTTAATCTTCATACTCTTGACAAGAGTGCTACCAAGCAGGGACATGCACTAATCAATGAGAAACAGAACATATACAAACGACCATGAAATAATTACATGGATGAAATAGGGGAAAAGAAGAAAAAAATCATTTAAAATGTCACTAGCTTATATTCCCTCCAAAGAAAACTTTCATTTTGAAGAATAAATAAACTGAACAGGTTGTCCAGATAAGAATGTACTATATGCATATTGGTTCCCAGACAAAACAGCTTACTAAACCAACACTGCTAGACAGTGAATGATTGACAATCTGAGCTGCTAGACTTCCCTGGGAGATCTAAATATAGTGCGTCATAGCAATTCACATCTAGTAGCGAACATCTACCCTTTAAACTATACTTTGCTGCATTTTGTTAGTCTACAGTCCCAGAACCCCAGACTATTTATGGGAAAAAGAAGGGGAGTATCATATACCGCAGTTCACTCAAACTTGTTCACATCTTTTTAATAACTACATGCAGCTTAACCTTGACCTTGATTACAGAGTGAAGAAAAGGCACATCACAAACCTAAACAGCAGCTAACAGACAAAAGAAAATCCTTTTTTTAATAAACACAAAATATTTTACTGTACTTTTTTATGTTTTAGTCTCTTATTTCCTATTTTAACAGGTGAATATATGCACTCAGACATCTTTTTCTCCATAAGCTTCAGTTAGGCATATTGGGCTTAGAGCTAGCACTGGCCTGCAGCATTTCTATTATTAAATTTATAGGAAAAGGAAGGAATTATTTTAATCACTAATAAATTTTCCTTATTAACAACTTTAAGATACAGTATTAGGCTATAAGTAGAGGCACAGGAAATTATCTCCATCAGTTCATTTTTTTCTCTCCGCTTCTCATAATTACATATTTCATGAGTCTTCAGTTTTAGATTAAACTAGTACATAAACGTCATTTTTTTTTTTCCCAGCAACGGTAAGTCATTCTAGTATAGATGTGCTAATCAGGAATGGAGTTCTATGTCTAGAGATATGAACTTCATAGAATCATAGAATATCCTGAGTGGGAAGAGACCCATAAAGATCATCAAGTCCAACTTCTTACTCCGCACAGGATGACCCAAAAATATGACCATATGAAAATGTTGTTGAGATTCTTCTTGAGCTCTAGCAAGTTCTGTGCCTGACCACTTTCCTGGGGAGTCTATTCCAGTGCCTAACCACCTTCTCAGTGGAGAATCTTTTCCTGATATCTAACCAGAACCTTGTTTGTTACAGCTTTATACCATTCCAGTGGGTACTACTGTAAATCACCAAAGAGCAGAGATCAGCACCTGCCCCTTCACTCCCCGCCATGAGGAAGCCATAGGCCATGCTGAGGTCTCCCCAGGATCTTCTCCAGAAGCAAGTCCTATCTGACCCACATAGTGGCCTTCTGTGATGGCATGTCACTAGACAAGAGAAGGACTACTGATGCCATCAATCTGGATTTCAGTAAGGCCTTTGACACAACATCCTTCTCTCCAAATTGTAAATATGTGGTTTTGATGGGTGAACTGTTCGATAGATAGTGGGCTGGTGGCTTATACCCAGAGAATGCTGGTCAGTGGCTTAATGTTTGAATGGAGATTAGTGATGAGTGGTGTCCTCCTGGGGAAACAGAGAAGGACTTAACAGTATGCAAACACTGTTTAACAACAGCCAAAACATAGTTTTGTTGTCAACACTATTTTAGACACATATGCAAAAAACAAACCTTATGGGCTGCAATGAAGAAAGTTTACTTCATTCCTGCTAGGTCCAATACATTTGATGAATAGTTTTCCAGCTAGGGCAGTTGCTTCAAATTCCTCAAAGATTTTTGAAGACCTCTCATGAGATAACGAGATAAACAAAAGTCATCCTCTTGAAAGAGATTGGCAGCTCCTGTTTACTCTGAACCTCTCAGGTTCTAATGGTCCTCTCAGGACAAGAACACTCATATTTTCATAGTGCTTTTTTCTGATTTCTAACACAGTACTTCAGTACTAAAAGCACTCAAGTTGAGTAGTCAGAGAATGTGTTGCTAAAATCCACTTTGCATTAAAGCTTATGAGGTTTTTTTGAGTATCAGGACATAGACTATATTCACCCCATGTAGGAAGTCCCTGTTTCCTCAGAGATAAGTACAAAATTAAACACTGTGATTTCATTGCTCATAGACAATATTATTAGCACAAGTCTTCAGGTTTATTAGCCAAGACTATTTGTGAAGAATTATTTGGAATGCCTAAGGCTTGTTGACTAGATTACTATTAATTAGGCTTCCCACTACAAAAGATCCTGTGGGGAAAAAATAGCCCTTTGCATGATATAATGTTCTGTGAATACCAAAGTAGAAAGGGGACTTTTGTGATTTTAATGTCTTTGTTGTTGTAGAGGAGGTATATTTTAGTATGTTATTAGTACTTGTAAATAGAAAAGTTAAAAATAAAAATCAGGACTCTACCATATGACTATGACTGTTTCTTCACAAACCACTAGCAAATTGAAAATGACCACTGAACATGACAGCCACATCATTTTAATTTCAGTCTAATAAAAATCTTGTGTGTGCACTCAGGGTGTAAGTTCCTCCTTGAAAAAACTGTGCAGTCTGTAAAGAGAAGACAGAATAGCAGTCTCCTGCAAGCCTATGTAGATGATAGAGAAACTCTGCTAAAGCGCCCAGAGTAATGGACAGTCTTGTCCCCTAATGACTGTTGACTTTAAAGTTAATTAATAGCAACTTGATGAGAAATGTACTTCAAGAAAAACTCTTAGTGTTAGTATCAAGATACATGTCATCTGGCAATCTCCTGCTCTCTTTTCTTCTTTCATAATGGCTAAATGTGTCTGCTAGAAATGTGGCAGTCATATAGATAAGCAAATAAAATGACTTCCTATTGTAACTCCATTGACTAAAGTAACGCAAGGGGGGAACTTCTAAAAAATCTTT
>PPHD01025167.1:0-10729 GCA_002909625.1 Bambusicola thoracicus
GGGAGCTGCAAATGACCAAGATGTGCAGGGCTGAAAACCCACTGGGGATTCACTGCATGGGTACAGTTCCTTGTTTCCCCATTTTGATGGCTCTTAACTGGTACTTAGTTCTCTTTTCTATACAACACAGTACTACAGGACACCACTGAGCCACAGGTAACATGAGTAACAGCAGAGGTAACACACCTGAGTGCCGGCACTTCATGTGGACCTGCAGGAGAGTCAGTGTGGGAAACTGCTCCTTGCACATCTCACAGTCATGGAACTTCACATCTGCAAACAAGATCACAAAGAGAAAAGTGTGCACCAAAGGTCCTCTACAAGAGACAGCGCTTCTGGACTAGGGCTTTGTTAACACTCCAGCAACACCACACCTGCATAGAGACACAGGGAGCACCTTTGGAAACAGTGCAGGGGAAGAAGAAGCCAAGAGCAACTGAGCTACAAATTGCTGAGATGAGACTTGCTCCCTGCTATGGGATACAAAGAATTTACTGTGATTTGCAAGTAAACAGAATGCACAAACTCATCCTGTAAGACTTACTGCTATGTCTTTGCCAGCAGTCAGCACATGCTGTTGCTGGCTAAGAAATGGGCTGTTACCTGAGTGCTCTGCTTTGACGTGCTTTCGGTGAGCAGCAGTGCTGGAGAAGGTTTTGTCACAGGAGCTGCACTGCAAGGAGGAGAACTTGGAGGAGCGGTGATTCTGAGCTGCAAAAACATCAGGATGGTGGGTCCGGTTGTGATACCATAACCCTGACAACTGCTGCAATGATAAGGACCAAACTGTGGTTACAACCCAAAGCTGTTCCAGGAATATTATGACAGCAAGAAGCTGTGCATGAAACAACAATAAGAGCAGGACTGTGCTCAGCAGATACAAGACACCAGCCAGACCCACACATCTTCCCACAGGACAACGGCCAACACCACGCTTCTTCTCTGCTACCCCCTGAGGAGCTGAACACTGCAGAATCCCTCGTCCCTATTTCACTACTCACTGCAGATCTCCTTTCGAATTTCTGTTGCCTTGTAGGAATGTGCTCCCACACACACTCCCACTGAAGCATGCCATTCGCCATATGAGTATTTTTATTCCTAGAGTTCTTGGCAGCTAGAAATTTAGGTGAAACAGATTCCTGAGGGTCTGGACAGGCAAGTACACAGTCCTCTGCAATCATGGCCCATCTGTCTCCACGGACCTGCCTCTTCCCTATAGTTTCTGCCTCCTATGTGCACCTTTTTTCTCTGCTGATGACACCCAGTGCACGTGGCCAGGGGAGATGTCCTCATGCAGCAACAGGCAACAGCAATCTCCAGCACGCCAGGCTAAATCCTTGCTGCCCCAGCTCACCTGGTAAGCTTTGTTGCAGATGTCACAGCTGAAGGGTTTTCCTCCGACGTGGGTCACCATGTGGCGCTCCAGGAGGGATGGGGCACTGAAGACTTTGGAGCAGTCAGGGCAGGGGTGGTACTCTCGGGAGTGGGCTTCGTGGATGTGCTTGCGGTGTTCCTGCAGGGTGGCAAAGCTCATCCGGCACTTCCTGCAGTCGTAGGGATCTTCGATGTCTTGTGCCCAGGGATGCCACAAAAATGGAGGAGACAAAGAACGCAAGGTAAAAAAAAGAAATGAATTGAGATGAGAACTCATAGAATGGGGAAAGAGAAGGGAAAGGAGCACTTGTTAGCTCCCAGATGAAAAATAACACTTAGGTTTTGGCCTTGGATACATCCAAAGCTTCCTGTGTTGAATTCCCAGCAGCCCATAGCCTGCTGGAAGCCAGCTCTGATGTTTTCTTTGGGATAACCCTATCCACAGCACCCAACTGCTAAAGATTCTTGCTTTTCTTGTGAGGGAAAATCCCACCATGAGACACCCAGCCAGTCTATGGGAACTAGCAATACCTGCACACGTGTCCACTGGCACGGGCAGCTCTGCCACAACCCTGCAGAAGCCATGCCTCGCAGACTGGGCTGCCCAAAGCTGGGGAGACAGCTGGTCACACTCACTGTGAAAGGACCGGAGGTGGATGGAGAGCCCATTGGCCTGGCGAAAGCCTTTCCCGCACTCCCGGCAGACGTATGGCTTGTCCCCCGTGTGGGTTCGAACGTGGCGTGAGAGCTCAATGGACTGGGCAAACACGGCGTCGCAGTACTGGCAGGCATACATCTTCCCTGCAGGAATAGGATAAGGGGGAATGGCTTTAAACTAGAACAGAGGTTTAGGTCAGCTTTTAAGAGAAATTTGCACTGAAGAGAGCAGTGAGGCCCTGGCACTGCTGTCCAGGTGCCCCATCCCTGGAGGTGATGAAGGCCCTGAGCAACCTGATCTGCTGGGGGGCAACCAGTCCATGGGAAAGGCTTTAAGATCCCTTCCAACCCAAGCCACTCTATGATTCTGCAAGACTGCAGACTACACAAGCTTTCCTGGGGTAGTGAGATCGATTCAACACTAAGTTGGAAAGGTCCTAGAGGAAATCACGCCTGCACAAGGAGTATTCAATTAGCAGAGACCTCGAGTGTCTGGAGGTATTATACATTGGCGTGTCTCACATTCAAAATGAATTGCCCAACTGCATGACACTCATACAACATTGTAATGCTTGAGCACATTAATTACAAACACAGTGACACATCCTCTGCAGTCATGAGCTGAAAAGGGCATGGCTAAGCCCTGACTGTGGAAGGGGCTGAGTGTAGGAGCTGATGTGAAACATTATGGGAAATTCTGCCAGAAGGAAAGGAGGGATGGGAGAAGGTAGGTGGTCCAGAGGGAGGCAGTCACATCGCAGGAGTTTAGATGTGAAGGGACAGAGCGGAGCTACCCAGTAGAAAAACAGACAAAGAGGAAGATCCCTTTAACAGGAGGCAAGCTTCTAACATGGAGAAGATAGAACAGAGCAGTGGCAGTTTTGGGATCGAGAAGGGTCAGCAGGTGAAGGAGATCTGAGAGCAGCCTGCTGCCCGGGCTCTCCCAAAACATGCACAGACCAGGAAAGAGGCCAGCAGCAAGGAGGCAGATGAAGAAGCAGGGCAGGAAGGAGTGGATGGGGCAAGCC
The DNA here is from genome assembly GCA_002909625.1 of Bambusicola thoracicus. Classification (NCBI taxonomy): domain Eukaryota; kingdom Metazoa; phylum Chordata; class Aves; order Galliformes; family Phasianidae; genus Bambusicola; species Bambusicola thoracicus. The sequence continues at coordinate 3,060 of PPHD01025167.1, forward strand.
AAGCCTCACGCCCCAACTGGGGATGCACTCCTGTGGGGAAGGCTCACCCTCAGAGTGCTTTTTCTTGGTGTGGTAGGCGAGGGCCGAGGCCTGCATGAAGGTCATCAGGCAGTGCTTGCACACGAAGGGCCGGTCCCCGGTGTGCAGCCGCAGGTGGTTCTTCAGCGTGGAGTTGGCTGCAAACTTGGCCCCACACTTCTCACAGGAGAAGGGCTTCTCGTCGAAATGCTCTGTCAGCTTGTGGTACTGCATCCCTGGTGACAAGAGGAGGACACCCGTGCAATGTTACTGTACAGCAACCCAGTGCCAGCTCCCACAGCCCTGCCAGAAGCACCTCCTGCTGTTTGACTCAGCACAGAGGTCCCCATCCCAACAGACACAGGGCACTGAGAGCTGGCCACGGGGAGGGCAGGGAGCTTCTACACCTCTCACTGGTCCTGCTAAGCCAGCCACAGAACTGGAACAGCTCAATTATTTTTTGGAGGCTTTTAAATTTACCAGTAGCCTCACTTCTCCTCGATGAGCCATGTGGAAAACCAATTAGGGAAGAACTAATCAGAAAGCGGTTGTGCTCAGTGGGGCAGGAGAAACAAGCTGAGCTGCATTTCCCACACGTGGCACTCACAGAGCTGCAGGGGAGGAGGAGAAGATTACAGATTATCATTTTATTATGTCGTCCCGGTTTCCCCGGTGTGTGCACAGGGCCCTAGAACAAACACCCCTTTCCCCCTTGCTATCACCAACCCTACCTGAAGCATGAGCAAACTCTCGGCCACAGATGTCACACGACACAGGAAGACGCTTCTTCTTCTTCTTCTTGGCCATCCCCACCGCTCCATGGACCTCCAGCTGATGCTTCTCCAGCTCTTTCTTTGTCCGTTTGACTTCAGTGCATTCCCTACACTGGATTTGCTTTCCTCTGGCCACCCGACAACGTTTCATGTGCACCTTCAGGCGGCAGTAGAAGTGGAAGCTCTTCTCACAGGCTTTGCAGATGAAACTCTTCTTGGAAGAGGCCTTCTCATGTGGTTCCTTCAGTTCCTTGATTGCAGCACCTCCTGCCTTGTCCTCTTCTTTGTCCAGAGCTTCCACTTGGGATTCACTGTTCACCTTCCACTTCCGGATTCCAGGTTTCTCTCCACTTCCCTCAGTCAAGAGCCCTGTGTAAAAAGCAACTCCTGCTTGAGAGGTGACCCAGCCTGAGTACCAAACCCCTGGTCTCCCATCTCCTGAATGCTCCGACACAGCAAGTCGTCCCTACATGGCAAGAATGTGCATGCAAGAGATGCTCAGTGGATATGCTGACCAACACAGCAGTGGCACACAACTCTGCCCAAAAATGGTCACGGTAACCCATGGTATGAGGCATGGAGTGGTCCTTGAATTCCACCCACGTGTACCAGGGGTTCAATTCGATGTCAGAACGACAGGCAGATTTTTCAAAGAGCTCATTCTTCCCCCAGCAAGAACAGAAATCACTGTCGTTTCTAAGAGTCTGCCACCAGCTCAGATACGTGGTGTTGGGCTCATGCTGAAATGTTTGAAGATCTGAATCTCTGGTATGATGGTGTGCCACTAGATCAGCCATTGACAATGGATATCTAGCCACAAAAATCACAAGAAATCTCAAGAATACTTTCCAAACACAAACTCTTTTAAAGAGAACACACAGTCTTGCTAGAATCCTTTCCAGTCTTCTGGTTATGGCCCTGGGGGTATTTTAAGTCACTCATTACATCCATTTCTTTAAAAGCCTAATGCTTTTCCGAGTCCCTGTAACACCATCATCTCAATAAGCACAAGGTTCTCAATCTACAGAGAAGACCCACATGGAATACACATATGGAAGAAATCAAAACACAAACAGATATATTTGGCTCCTTTGTTATAATGAGAACCATGCAATTCTGTGGTCATGGAAACCACTGCAGAGTTATTTTGCCAATGCACAGGAAATTCAGCCCGTATTTGCAGAACTTCATTTCTGCCCTCCTCATTACAGAGAGAGCTCAGCAAAGTTTTCTCCCTGCACAGTGATATAAGCCCAAATTTCCCACCAACCAGAAACCAGTTGATGTATTCCAATGGACACCGACTCAGAAATGTTAAGATGTCAAGTGGTGACCCACCAGCCCCTGAATATATCAAGGGAATAAAACAGACTGTAAGACTGTTGTGCCGTTTGTCCTCCTCTGTCAAGACAGCAATACACACTCTTCACCCCTAAGGTCTCTTCCCTCATCCCTATAACCAACACTGACAGTTTTTTCTGATTTAAGCAAACAAGAATCTTGAAATGTTGAACATCAAAAAGGGACAAACGTGGATGAAGATATGCATGCTAAAGAAGACAGAACTGGATATGCCTGGAAGTGCCACAACAGCAGTAGCATAATCTGAATGAGACCAAAGTGAGCAAGTTTGCCATAGACTCCATCAGGCCAAGTGATAGCTTATGGTGCTCTGGCTCTTAAGCCTGTGATAGTGCTGCCCAGGATCACAGGGACGGACAGTCCAGAGTATACAGAGGTACTGGAATATGGCTCTGGAAGAGGTACAGCATTCGGCCTAGACAACATCAGAAGATTGTGTTATAAAGGCAGGGAGAGCTCACCTTCATGGTGAAAAACATCAAGGAGGGGCCCTCTGTATCTGCAGGGTGATGCTACCACCACCAGAGAGCAGTTCTGAACGAAAGCTGAAGCAGATCATGTGAAATCAATGAGTAGGTACAAACACTCTGTACTCCTGTGCCAGGATAACACACACTTCCAAGAAATGACTCTAAAAAGTCCTGGAAAGCAGCTCAATAGCGAAGCGATAGCTGGAACAGCCAAATCTTGTCTGTGCAAGCATCAGCTGAAGCATTAAGAGTGTTTCAGAAGTGAGGAAAAACCAACAGACTTCATATCATACCTCCATCAGAGAAACCAACTTGTTAGTTTGATGATGTTGAATGAGGTTGAAGACGAAAGCAGATTCCTCCACAGGAAGACCCGTTGCTTTACAAGTTGCTCAGCTCACCTACATTAGGTATCAGAGATATCTCTTCTTTCTTTTTGCAGCGGAGATGTAAAAAAAAAGATGGCTTTCCAATGGAAATGCAAACTGTACACATCTCTTTGGGGCACGTATGTTCTTCAGAAACGTAAGATTTTCTCTGTTTGAAATAGAAGCTCACATTCCTCAGACGTGAGGCCCTCAGTTATCACTCACATTTCATGCTGAGAGCCACATGGCTACTGATCCAGAACGCCACCTGCACCACTCAGGGCTGTTAAGCTGTGATATCAGAGTTGAGGAGATCAGTCCTAAAATTGAGATATGGGATGTCAGTGCAAAGATCAGCGGATGCCAAAAAGAGACTGGTGACTGGCAATTCTCCTCAGATCGATTCATACAAAATACATGTTTCTGCCAAGCAGATACCATTTTTTCCAGTGCTTTTGTTTTTGATGTTGTTTCTTGCTTGCTTATGTCTCAGCCTCTCCTTGGCTTGAAGCCCTGCAAGACGCTCAGTAACAGCAGTCTGTTCTCTTTGATATTGGTGCCAGAGAAGCAGGCATCTGCCCGAGCAATTTAGCTGACTCCCCAAGTCCCTCACTGGTAAGCACTGCAAGGTATCCAGCAGCTAAGGTGGACGGCACCTTCAAAGACATGTGTGTTTTCTGTTGGCTTACCTCTTCTAGAGCCACCAGGGCATCAGTCCTGGCACATCCCACAGTCAGTTAGAGTTAAGGCAAGTGAAGCAAGTGACTGGAGCTTCAGCAGGGGACAGAGAAGGAATGACAGATGAGAAGGAATCACCTTTTCTCTGGAAATCCTCATCAGAGCCATGACCAGGCAAAAAGGCCAGATGGATTGGCAGCAGCTCTTACAGAGTTTCAAGAGGGAAAAATTAGATTTGAACTGGGTATGAATACTGGATCTACAGCGTAGGACATTTCTCAGGGAGACCATTTATGCTAAGGGAGTTCTAATAGCAGTAACCTAGTCCTTGATTCCTTCTATGCGTGAATCCAATCCCATCTACCACCCTAACCTATTGCTCAGGAACAGAAGCAGGCTGATGAATGGCCACTCTCTCTCTACCCCTTCCTGGCATACAGGGAACATTTGCTTTGCCTGTCACTGACAAACATGAAACAATGGCAAGTGTCAAAGCCAGTAGGCTGGCGTTCATCCATAAAGTCCAGTTATGGTCCTGACCCAAACTTTCAAACCAACTCCCCCTACAAAAAGGCAAGATGCTAATAAAAGGCTGCTTATTCTAACTGGCCAGCAAACTGTGAGTATTTCCACGCTGTGTCTATGCTAAGCAGCTCTGGCACCACAAGTAAATGGGGATGGACTGAGCTGAATCAGCATCCGTGCTCAGATAAAAATACATCCCATCAGACTGTGTAGCCCAAAACATCTGTACTTGGATGCACTGGGAAATGTGGTGACATAAAAACATATGTGAGAAGACAGAAGAAGCAAGCCACATTTGCATCCTTTTCAAGAAAGAGAATGCAAACCTGCAGTTGCCTTTCTGGCTCTCTGTTATCTTTTTCATTAAAGCACCAAATCCTGTTAAGCATTTTTCCTTCAAATGACGGATGCAGAGACACAATTCAGCTCAGCTGGAAATAATTCCATAGCTCAGGGCAGGGTCTCATACACAGTTATTGATATGCATTTGTTTCTGAAGTTCAGGAAATTGCTATCTGCATATGCTCCACTCGTACCTTTGTCAAACTGCTACAGTACATAACACTCACCTACTGCTGTGGGACTCTTCCATGGGATCATTTGCTCTGGAAAATGTACATATAGCAAAACCAAATTAAGGCACGGTGAGACAATTAACTCAGGGAATAGTCTGGGACTACAAAGTGCACCATCACTGTCATCCTTTCACGAGACAAGTGCACTCAGATGCGAGCTTTTCACAATCAGCCCGTGAAGTATCCACACATACAGCAAGTCAGCATATTATAGCACCAGGATACTGCTGTCTGCTACCACTCAAACTCCCCAAAACTCACAGTGCTATATGTAACCGACCACAGAAGGATGAAAGTCTGTGCATTCCTTACCCACATGCCCTAGCTCTTGCATCACCGGCTGCAAGTCTGGGAAAGACTCATGGACATTGCATAGCAGCTGACAGATCTTGATGGCTGGGACAGACTTCTCTTGTGCTGCGCTCAAAGCTGCTTTCAAGGAGGCCTCTGAGCTTTCCTTTTGAGCAGAAATACTCAGTAGCTAGAGAAGTAAAAAGAAGAAAACATCACGAGACAAAATTTGGGCTGTCAAGAGTTGGGATAGTTTGGGAATGAGGGCAATTTCCCTATTTCTGTTTCATCTTTACTGGTGGGAACCTGCCCAGAGAATCCAGGAAAAAAATTATCTTTCCAAACAAGTCTTTGCCCTTGTATGAGCATGAGGGGAGAGAATTTCTGGACTAAAACAAGTTACAATAAATCAACTCTCAGACCTTCTGATTTGGCATTAGCTTACTTAAAACCACTTCCATCAAAAGAGGGGTTTCTCAATGCCTTACAGCACTGAGTTTACCTAACCTGTATATCTGTCTTTCATGCATAACTTTCTCTAGAATGCAAACTGTGCCGGTTCCAAAGAGGGGTACGCACTGCATCACCCCTACATACCTCTTTCACTGCTTCTGTGAGTCCTGCTTCCCCTGGAGCCAAGCTCTCCAGGTCTGCTCTCTGCTTAATGGCCTCTGAGATGAGCTCGCTGTGCCGCAGGATGATCTCAATGGCTGTGCTTTCACTGGTGGCAACTGAAGAGGAAAATAAGAAGTTTTTAAAAACCCAATATGAAAAACGCGATATGCAAGGAGAACCTAAATGTAGCTTTGCTTAGATAAAGGTGATCTGTTAACAGCAGGAATCCCTTCTGGAGCAAGAAACAGGGAGCAGCTCCAGGCAAACTTTGGTTACACTCATTGTCTCACAGACATCCAGCCTAAAACACAGCAATCTGGCAATATGCCTCATCCAAGGATATCACATGAAACGGAGACACATGCATCATGCACCAGAAGTGCTGATTTCTCCACACTGAGCACAGAGACAACGGAGTTCAGATGTAGATAGCTATCCTACAGGCATTTCACCGTGGGCAAGTGAATCTCAGGTTCACGTAGAGACACGTGCACAGCCTCCCCCCTCTCACTCACCCCAAACCCATTAATTTTCATGAGATTTCAGCAACTGTGCAGGGAGGGGGGAAGCACAGGTTATGTTTTCAAGTAGGGAAATACAATGACAGATTCCCATAGCTGGCAAGGAAACTCAAAGCCAGAGGCCAGGGCTCTGGGGAGGACAGGGGAGAGGCTGCACACAGACCTCCAGTTTAACCCATGTTTTCAGTCTGACGGGCCTTCAGCTGCTTTTTAGCACGCAATGGCAGCCAGCTCTCAAAAGGTTTGCTCACAGCAAAACCTTATGGCCCTTGTACCACACAGAGCCACAAACAAAGTAGCAGCAATTGTGGATGGAAGTGTTTTTCCAGTGTATACCCAGTGGACTGTTTCAAAAAAGACATGGGGTTTTGAGACACACTGGAAAAAAAAAGTATTTCCAGACACCAAAGGAAGGAGTGTGAAAGGGTCTGTGAAACTTGCAGCAGAGGAGAGGAAGGAATTAGAAAGTACATCCTGCCAGCAGTGGGAAAAGTGCAGAGGAGACTGAGGCCTTTACCTGCCTGGAAGAAAAGCTCTGCGCCCGGTTCTTTCTGGATCTCCTCCATGAGCACGTTCAGAGGCAGCTCAGCCTCTCGCACAGCCAGCAGCAGCTGCCAGACCACAGAAACAGACAGAGACTGCTCCTCCAGCGCCGCAGACACAAGTGAGACGAAGCCACCTGAGCCGGTCTCGCACTTCACAATCTGTTCCATTGCCTTCAAAAGATCATCAGTGAGGTGCTAACGAGTGACTTCATCCATCTGCCCAGCATGGCCCTAGCCAAGGCCACAGTTTGCCCCAGCCTTCCCTTACTCCTGCCCTGCTTGAGACCTGGCTCACAATACAACCCAAGCAACAACCACTTCAAAGTCCAACCTTTTGCTGAAATACACTGGATGTTTCCTTGCTTCATCCCTCCTCAGTCCCCAGGTCAGTCACTCTTCCATGCCCATCTTCACCTTCACGCACACAAATGCTTCATTCCCACTATCTCATGCTAAGGAGGGATCTTTAAACTGAATCCTGCTGGAGGACTGCCCCAAAACCAAGCCATGACGAGCAGTAAATCTAAAAGCAAGGACTAAAAAAGTCCTTGTGACACCTTGTTCTCAGTATCAGCTTTAACACGCAGACAGGAGACTGCTTACCTCTCTGTCAGCAGGAGCTAGGCTCTGTGCAGCAGAAATCCCACGCAGCAGTGTCTGGGTGTCTGTGAGGTGCTCCACTAACCTTTCTTGATATCGTCTCAGCAGCTGGGCTCCATAATCCTCCAAACTCCATTTGGCTGAATGAAAGTGAAGGAATAAGAACAGCTCAACCTCAGCATCTTCCCAAAGGGCTTCAAGAGCTACAGAGGGCTTGAAAACACCAAGGCAGCCAGATCTCCCTTAGTCACTATAACAGTCTTGTCACAGAATAACTTGGGTTGGAAGGGACCTCAAAGATCATCTAGTTCCAAGCCCCTGCCAAAAGG
>PPHD01025168.1:0-11862 GCA_002909625.1 Bambusicola thoracicus
TCTGCTGAGGAAAGACATGGATACATAAAATGTGCTCTTCAGAGAGATTTTCCTTTCTGTCTTTTAGAGAATGCTTTAAGCATGTTAGAAATTCTGGGAACTTAATGTTTACCACTATCTCATAGTCCAATATTCAGACTAAAGGCCTACAGCTCAGTTATAAAACTACAGCTTTGACTGTGTCTGCTGGCCCTGGCTTTTCATAGTGTAAAAAAACCTCCCGTCATGAGACTTGCATGACTGATCTTGACATGGTGTGCGTTTCTGCCATAGTTTTGTCAGAAACGGATGTCAGCGTTATCAGCTCTCACAAATGTGACAATTATGCAATTAAATTTAGACAGATTTTCTGTTTTTTTCCCCTACTCCATCAATTGGATGAGAACTTTGTTTATTAAACTGTGTATTTTACAAGTTGCAGGTGGCAAACTTTTTTTACACCCAATGTAAACTCACATTAAAGTAACTGATTTAAGCAGAGTTACTAAGGACTTATACCACAAGAAGGGAAGCCAGGATCTGGCCTGGTAGAATATTCAATTTTAATCAAACAGAACATTAATGAAAACAGTGCTTAGAAGTGACTTATGAAAACCTATGGAATATGTGATTAAGCTGATCCCATGGTTGTGTTCAAAAAGCCTGGGATACCCTTCTGCACAAGACTAAATATGGCCTTGTTTTGTCTGTATGCAGCAACACTGTTCTACAGTTTGGAACCGTACCTTTTTAGATGAAAGGTTCCATAGCAAGCAAATAACATTAAAAAGTCTGGTGTAAATTAGAGCAGTCTGTCTATTCAGCTGCTCACATTTATGAGATTTTTGTGAATGCTTGGATGCAAACCAAAACCCACATACCACATTCTATATTTCTATATAAAGAGGAAAAAAAAAGGAATTTGCAGAACTGTTTTTTGCTAACGTATTTAGGAGGCAACTCCACCCAAGTTCAACTGTATTTCCTAATGGGAGGCTATTAATCCCTGTAATAGTGTGAAGCAATAACATACATCTGGAATATTAGACAAAATACAATCTGAAGCATGTTCAAATGTAAGAATGAGGCAGGAAGTGTGAGGGGCTGTGAAACTGCAGATCAGTTTATTTACATTTTTGGAAAACAATGTAACAGATGAAAAGGTTCTGCACATGTTTCTAAGAAGATACTTTGTACCAGCATTGCATGTATTGCCGGAGAAGAATTCAGCTGTCAAGGGATGACATGGAATCTCATGGAAAAGCAAGTTGCACTTTGAAATGTGTGCTATGGAGCAGATGTCTTTTCTGCCTGGGAAGGAGAAAGCAGTATGCCAAGAGAAGGAAGCTGTGGGGGAGGAATTCCAATACCATGATCTTTTTCCTTGCAGAATACAGTTAAAGAGGTGGTCGTAAGGGCTGGGGCAGAGGTTTTCTGAGAGCTTGGGTGGAGAACTAGAAATCAGTGGGAGATGCTTAACATTTCCTAGTATTTTCCTGCAAGATCCTTTGCAATGACACACAGTGCTGTCAGAAAGCTTTGTTCAGTCACTGTGTTTGCCTGCTTCATAATCTTTACCTACTTTCCTTCTCTTTTTCTGTCCAGAGAAGTCAGTAGTCTGTTTGCAACTCTGTGCATCTGGAGGAAAAAACAATGATGGATCTGGAGGGGGGAACATTGGTTTTGAGCATTGACTTTGTATTGTCATCCAGGACCTTTGCACACTGTTGGGACCTGTGAAATATAATTATCTTCCCATATTCCTCATTCTACAGTTCTACATTGTTCAGTTCTACACATGAAGAATTCAATGCCAGCGTTTTAGCAGTTCTGCTTTCTTTACAAAGGCTTTCATTTCTAAGTGCTGTTGTGTGCCACTGTGAAATTAGAGTAACTGCTGAATGATTTCCTCCTACTCTCCTCTCATTTCTCTCTTGGATATGGAAATGGGCTTATTTTAACAGGAGGGTCTTTTTTTGTTTGCTTAAAGGTTTAATAAGATTGCAGTTGGAGCACTGAAGGTAAATACCTTCCAAAGTCTGCAGCACTTACAAGTACTGGATATTGAAGGGAACCTTGAATTCAGCAACACTTCAAAGAATAAGGATGACTCAGAAGAGGAATTAGATGATGAGGAAGATGAGGAAAACTGAGATAAAATGTGAACTCACACAGGCACACCATGTGGAAGGTAACAGCTGACGTTTAGTTAAAGCACGGACTCGGTTCTCAGACTCTTGTGTAAATAATTCCAATTTACAAGTATGATTGAAACTTAACAGGAGGTTCAACAGCTTTCACCCAAACAGGACCAGGTACTGCAGAATCCAGAAAGGCAGAAAATACATTGATTTTAAAATGAAACAATCAGTAAATATCGTTATTTTGTTGGAGGCAGTGGACTTCTCATGGTGGCTCCTGCTTATAACCACAAAGATACAGTAGATGAAGATTGTGGTTCTTATTTACCAGCTCTGGTTTTTTCTCCTTTTTTTATTTTATTTTTTTTTTAATAAAGGCATTTCAAGATATTATTAGGTAGCTCGTTTAAAAGGAAAACAAAGGACAAACTGTAAAGTTTAATGGTGCAGAAGACCACGTGAGATGGAAGTGGATTAAAAAAATAAGACAAATTAAAGAAGGATAGACCCATCAGTGTCTTTTAAACATGATGCTAAGAAGTGACATCTATTTTAGGCAAGCCTTAAATCACTGCCCACTGGAGTGTGTAGGAAGATAGTACTGTACTTGGAATATTTCTTATGGAAAGAATATCCACTTCAGGTCACTTTGGGAGACAGTATGCACAGCTGAATTGATGCCCGGTTCAGGATAGCCATGCTTAAGTTCTTAGAACAGCCTATGATTTGCTACTGGTAAGTCTTGGCAAGGGTACATCGATCACTTCACTCAGACTTACTGAAAAGCCTCTGGGCGGTTACAAATTGCGATTGCTGTTGACTTTAATTCCAGACTGGTAATCCTGAACTAAAGATCTCAGTATTCCATAACCAGTCTGGCCAGCCACTCTTTTGTTTTCAAATGCAAAAGAAACAGCGAGGAGAAATTGATATTTGAAGAGTATGTATTTTTCCATAAAAAAAGACATCTCTTAAGCCTTTCATGCTTAAAAGAGATTATGAGGTTCAAGACAGTACTGTTTACTGCTGGGGAGTTAAACTCCAACACTTTGAAATTGAAATAAATATTTAGCTTAGTCCCAGAGCAACATTTTGTCACAGAGAGTGACACAAGGAATTGCTAGAAATAGTGCTAATTCACTGAAAAGAGGATGAGGATTGGAAAGGACAAAAGCTACTGGGAAAGTCAAACAGTAGACCTCCAGGCTAGGCTATGTCAAATCTTTGTGAGGAAAAAAAAATATATATGTAATCCAATATAATTATTAGAATATATGCAGCTTTATCAGCACATCTGTGGTTTGGAGCATGTGCAACTTTTCAGCAGATACTAAATTTAGCCTGTTATGAATTCTGTATTCTGTTATGTAACTGATTTTGTTTTTCTCTTGTTTTGCAGCAAAGCATATGGAAAATTACATATATTTCTATGTGTATATATCTATATAGATATATATATAGAACACTTAGCAGAATGTGCAATGAATTATACAGAAACTGTCATGGCACTGGGCCAGGCTTATGGAAGACAGTGTGTTGCAGTGCCTTATTCAGGGAGAGACCCTGAATGCCTTTCCAAAGCTTCCAAATCATCTTATACAAGACCCAGGATCATAAGGGATTGCTTTGGAACTCACAAAAGCTGGCTTTTGTTCCTTGTTTCTCTTCCTTCACTGTTTCCATCTGTAATAACAATATGGGACTGTTTTGAACACATGCCTCCAAATGCTGTTTTTGTCACTGTATTTTAAGTGAACTATGTATTATGCTTCTTTTCTTTTCTTGCACCCCAAAGAAGCTGTTGTTGATCAGACGAGATGGTTATTTGCAGTAGTTTCATGTGTGGAGCAGTATATGAAGCATTTGGGTCATCAAGCAGCAGCAATAAGTCTGGATTAAACTATTCATCTGTTAGAACAATGTGTATATTTGGATGAGAAAAACAAAATAAGGCTGGATCCCGTAATATTTTATCTCTACTGCCACTGCCTGCAGAATATGCCTGTTATAGAAAGTTTTTAAGATGCAGCGATTGGTCTTATGAATATATATATAAAAACCTTGGTCTACTTTCCAAAGGTTTGGTATAGTTTGTGCCTTGCTGTTGTTTGACCACGTGGCAGTTGTGTGAATGTCTCAGAAGATATGTCCAGAAGACTGAATATCAGTATGCAGTATGATATATGCCGTAGAACTTTTTTTACATATTTTATATCATTTATGTAAAGAGTCAGAAGTGAGACTAATGAAGCAAAAGAGATAAGTGAGTGGAAACTGTGAAGTGTCACCAGAAATTTCTTTGCTTATTTCAAGTCTTGTGACAGTACATGTTCTCATAATCTCTTAATTTAAACCCTCACTGTTGAGCATATTCAGCTCCTGTCCAAATCATGGAAAATAAAGAAACCAAGGAAAAGAAGATTTACAGAGGTACTGGGATGGCAGGGTTCCTGTTTGTTTATAATAGCCTTCATCTGAGGTGGCTAATATGTTTGAGGAAATGCTCTTTTCTTTTGAGGATTTCTGGTTGAACACATGTTGTTTTGCATGCTGTATTCCAGGATTTACTTGGAAACAGTTGGCCTGCTTTTTAACCAGCTGTTTTTCCTGATGGAGAAGGCTTAATTCCACACTCTCCCTTTGGGGTCATGTAGCACATGACAGTAATTTAAAGCTGATATTTTCTTAGACAATTTAAGATGATCATAAGTCACAGAAGGAAAGATTAATTATTGGGAAAAAAAACAACAACCAACCCATAACTTGGCCCTGAACAATTACAAACAAAAAAAAAAAAACCAACAAACCAGACAAACACATTTTTTAATATCAGCTATACAGATGAGAAATAGAATAGCATTCTGACTTTTGGGATAGATTTGTATGTGAAATATTTACAGAATGTAGTTCAAATCGATGAGTAATTTCTAGTGGCAAACCCAGTGGCAAGTTTTGCTAGTCATTGGTGAAACAGATCTATGTATTATACTCCTGAGTAAGCTGACAATTTGCACGATTATACAGTTTGATGTAGAAGTGTTTGATTATTTTTAAACTTTAATGCCTTGCTCTGTGATTCTGTGAGAATCTGCGCATTGAATCTGTCCTTTGGATGGGAAATTTTTTCTCAGCAACAATAAGAAAAAAAAAAAACCCACTGCCCATCAGCACATTAAAAGCCAAACCAAGCTCGTAGTTTGCTTAGTTCCTCCAAAAGGATAAAAGGCTCTGTGAGAGATCATAAGGAAAAGTCAAGTCCGCAAGACTCAGCACACATATTTTTCTTGGCTAAGAATGGTACCTGTGATCCCAAGGTCCAACCCAAACCTTTGGTGGAACAGGACCCACATACAAAGTCTTATTTTTATGGCCTTCACTGAAAACAGGGGGAGCTGGGAAGCTGGCTTCTCTTTAGGCCAAAAGGTTGGGCCAAAAAGAGACAACATAACCATGTGACATTCTTCCTGTGAGATGCTCAGATTTGAGGAAGAGAAGAACAGCAAGTTTTTAATGCTGACATAGATGTTATGGATAGTGAAATGCTGAAGTCTGAAACATTCAGCTGGCAACTTTAATCATAAGCGTGCATTTGGACGTGCTTGGTATTCATGTGTGGTCTGTATGTAAACTGAGATCTGGGTTTATTTGCTATGTTTCTTTTAAGACCATGTTTCCTCATTACAGAGGGTACTGCACAAAATGGCATTTTTCTGTGACTGGATACAGTTTTACCCAGCAGCGAGACTGCAAATGCAGCACATAAGCTTTAAAGAACTCAGTGGGTGCCAAAAATAGCCCGTGGATAACAAGCTTTTCCTTCAGAAGGTGGGCACGTAGCCCAGCTGTGCTTACAGTGAGCATGGGGCCCTTTGCAGCCGTTCTCCCCTCTGTCTTTGTTCATTCATCTCCAGGCCCCACAGCTGTACTCTCCCAAAGAGGGTCCCAACACCTGCTCCCACCTCTGCACCCCTCTCCTCATCACATTCCCCTCTGGTTAATCCTGGGGGCTTGTTGTGGATTTCTTGGAAAAAAACAAAGGCCAAGGAGATAAGGATACGTAATATCCAGCGGTTTTGTCTCCCTTCAAGAGGAGAATTACAGCCCTTAGTCTTTTTTGGGTGCCAGGATGACATTGGGGCCATCTGTGGGAGCCCTTTTCCCTCCACTCCCCATTTTCACAGAAGCGAAGGGATCTCCCCGCCCCAGTCGGGCAGAAAGGCCCTGCAGAGGACCTGGCGCCATCCCGCGTGCTGTGAGGAGCAGAGGCGCGGCCCAGCGGTCCTTTGTGGGGAGGGCGGTGGTGCTCGCTGAGCCCTTCCCGTCAAGATGGCGCCCGGTGAGGCCCGGTGTGAAGAACAGGAGGACGTGCAGGTGACCGGTCATTCCCAGCCTTGTCCAGGCAGGAAAGGTGAGTTGTGGTGGGTCAGGATGGAACTGGGGGGCCCCTAAGGAGCCACCAGCACCCAGCCCTGTGCTGTAACAGCATTGCTGCAGGGCTGCTTCCCCCTGCAGTCACCAACCTCCCTCCATGCAGCCCCCTCCCTGTCAGTCTGCCACAGTCGGGTGATGTTCTGTGGAAAACAGAAGTTGCTTTAGGGACCTGGAGATTATTTTTCTTAGCTCCCTCCTACAAATACCACTGGATTGTTCATTAAAAGGGCAGTTGGGGAAAGGTGCTGAGGGGTTGGACTGGCAGCCCTGCCCTTGAGGCGCCTGTGGTACAACCCCCTACTGCTCATTTGCTTTGCAGGAATGGTAGAAGGAGCTTCTGAAAAGAATGAGGATCTAGAGTAGTAGAAGTTACATATAGGCAGGAGTGAGGCTATGGATGTGCATTAACAAAGTAGGTGAGGTTAGGAAGTGCCCTCCTTAGGACCCAGTTGCCTTTTTCGTCTTCCTTGGTGGTCCACACAGAGGGGAGAGCAGGAGCACACCGCTGCCCTTCCTCGAGCTTCTCAGCTCTTCCTTTATGCCATCATTGCAGCTGAACTGCCTTGAATTTGTGGTGCTTTGCCTGCAGTTATCCTTGGCTGCACGGGCTGAGCAGCCATGGAAGGATGTAGGCTGAAGTTGTACTTTACTGTAGCAACTTCTTAGGTTGGTCCTACTGTGTTTCTTTGAGGGCAGCAGAGAGAAATGTTACTGGTAGCTGATTGAACTGCCTTCACACTCCTTTGCTTCCTATGTCAGTCCTTTTAGATAATCTTAAAAACAAAGAGCCTATTTTATCTGCACCTTTGTAAGGCAGAGACACAACTCACTCTTCTTTACATGCTTTTAGTGGCTTAAGCCAGCAGACTGTGATTGAAGCTTCATGATTGTTCTCTTTTGACAGTCGTTCCTGGTAGTTCATGATTTATTTGTCACCATGTTGGCCCAGCCCACTGATCTTTTTATAAATTTTACTTACAAAAATGTAATAAGAATAAATACATTTTTCAAACAATATTTTTGATGGGAAGCAGTCTCTTGGAAAACTTCTGTGATACATTCCAATATTCTATTAATCAATATAACTCTAACGTTATTGGTGAGTCTTTCTCTGGGTTTGGGAATAGTTGTTCTAAAAACTTTAAGTATATTTAGAGTTTTATGTAATGTGAATTAAGCTTTGTTTATTCAAGGCATTAATTCATGGAGATCATTGCAATTGCTTTATTATGTTGCTAATGTAAAAACAGTGAGTAAAACTCCCCAAAGAGCTCCATTTCCTTTAGTGAGGAAAATCTTGGTGTGCCCTGTAGCTCTGATTCATGCTGCTATTGTAAAGTCAGCCAGCTGTGAGATGTATGTGGAGGCAGCAGATGATAAATGTGTTCTAATAATGCAGTATACAGCGTTTCCATAAAAATTCTTCAGTAGTATCCAAGGACATAAAACAGTCCATCAATAAATGCCTACTTTAAATGGTTTTAAACCAGGCTAAGGCTGTTTTACTGCACAGTTGTACAGGCTATTTCAAGTTTTCCCCATGATAGTTCCAGAATCTGTTTTTAGTCAGTGATCATCATCCTGTTGAGAATGTTGGTTCTGATAAAAATCCTGATTGATTTACAAAATTCTCAGCTCCAGTTGCAGACAAGAAATGAGTGAGTTCTCCTGCTTTTATTACTTAGGATATAACTGTGTGTTTGCTGACAGTAGCTCTGAGAGGTTTTACTTAGGGTATATATTTTCTGCAGGATTCAAATGAACTTTGACTTGCATCACGCTGTTTCCTTCTTTGTGGTGGACCTCTCAGTCAGGGTTGTTTAATTGAAATGCAGCTGCAGGATAAAACCCATAGCACTTCACTGGCACACTGAAGACAAAACCGCTACAGCATGATGCACCTTCATCATCCTCGGCTTCGAAGATTTGACATTGGAGGAGCCACCTCAGTTGTTCCTACCCTTTCTGTAAAGCAGGTGGGAACAACTGAAGTGAATTTTTCAATGCCAGACCAAATAAGAACAACCAAAATGAGTCTGCCTGGCTGTTCCCACCTGCTTTATGTAGAGGGAAGGGAGAGTACCTCTGTACCCCTCTGGACACAGAATCTCTAATTCCTTTTGTGAAATTTCTTCTGGAGAACTGCAGATTACTTGCACAAAAAATATTGTAAGGAACCATACTGTAGTCCTACATATGGCTCCACTGATAAAACAACTGAGAATGAGAAGTTTCACTGGAGGGTCTCTCTGTCAGAAGAGAGCTTAGAGACTCCCCTTCTGAACTTCCTGCTAGTGTTAGGTTCAACCAGCATGATGGCTGCAGCACCCTCCTGCCTCCTAACTCCACTCTCCTCACATATTTGGTTAGAAAGGACTTAATGGCAGAGGAGTATTTTCTTCAGTTAGGAGAGGGAGAAGATTAGGTGATTTATTGTAAAAGGAAGAGTACACATTAACTGAGTAAACTATCAGTAACATACAGACTGACCAAATCTCTACCCTTCGAACTATTTAGAGTATCAAAAGAGAAAAGAAGGTGGAAGATTAGGGTTAAAAATACAGTTTAACTGAGTTCTGTACAATTTCCATATGCCTTTAATAGCCTAGTGGTAAAGCCCAATAAAACCACTAGAAGCAATGAAATCATAATGAAAGATCTCGAGGTCAGTTTTGTTTTTCTTTTGGTTTTGCCATCTAGCCCATACAGTATTTGTAGCAGATGTAATTTGAGATATCTGTGAACATAAAACACTTCTTGTTTTGCTTCCCCTGCTTTTTCCATCTTATTAAAGTACCCATCTTTGGGGGGAAAACCACCAACTTGAGGTATTACATCCTTAGTAGGGAAGTTCAAAGGCAGTGATTAACTACAGTATGTTTCATGTGGCGGGTCACGTTCTGGCTTTCAGCTAGTGTTGTTTGCATGCACATACAGGCACATGTTTCATTTCTAAATGAAA
Source organism: Bambusicola thoracicus (assembly GCA_002909625.1). Classification (NCBI taxonomy): domain Eukaryota; kingdom Metazoa; phylum Chordata; class Aves; order Galliformes; family Phasianidae; genus Bambusicola; species Bambusicola thoracicus. The sequence goes on from PPHD01025168.1 coordinate 9,514, forward strand.
TGCAGATACCTCTTTGTGATTAAAGATGGCTGCATTTAAAGAAACAGACCTAGAATCCTGTATCTTAAAAAAGAAAAACTGCTATGATGGGACCTGAAAAGGAAAACTGAGATCTGTCCTGAGCTCTTCTGTATTTCCCAGTGCCATGGGAAATCTGGGGTTTTGTCATGACTTTGAACTGAAAGCACTTCAGCAACAACAGCTTGTTCTTGTGCTGAACTGAACGTTCAGTGCTAGTTTGGATGGCAGCATACACTGTCCCACAAAAAGCATTTGTGAGAATACAAATAACTTTTCATAATATCACAAACAAGAGAAGGAAAACAGTCATTCCAGTAAGTGTATAGTCTGTTCAGTAGTTTTCAGTGAGTGAGAGATAGCCAAGATTTGGCCTTGACCTGTGTGTCCCAGCTGTTTGTGAGCACATGAACCCTGCCTGCTTTGCCTTTAGTGTCTGTCCACAAGCAGCAGCTTTGCAAGGAGAGGGTTTGTGTGCTCCATCCCTGCATCTTCAGCTGCTGGTACCCTCACCTGGGAACCGACAAGGAAAAGAGATTTGATTCTATTGCAGAGGAAGAAATCATTACACTTCACCTAGCAGTACTCACCATCTTGTCTCCTCGAAGCCTTCTTCATTCCTTCCCCCAGATTCCACTCAGTAACAGACTGCTGCATTTTTACTTTTACAGCCTATAAAATATCTGAAATTTTCTGTGTCACAAATCTGCCAAAGGTCTCAGCTGAGCCTGATCTATTCCCATGAATCATCATGTGGGCTATGGAGATATAACTGTTGCTAGTACATAAATGATGGACTCTGGAGTTTTGTCACTTAGAAAAGTGACAGTTCCTGTGAATATTCTGGGTGGTGATTCTGTGCTTCCAGGGAGACAGAAGTAATCCAGGGTAACCAAATATGACCCGTCATTGTTGACATGTTGGCAACTGATTCATCCTTGCTGTGCAACACCCTTTTGAATTAAAAAGTATGTTCTCTTTGTTTATAGATGGGAAGCAAGCCCTACATTCTTGTGGTCTTTTGACCATGGATCACATGAGAAGTCTGAGAGGTGAATAATGACCGCTAAAGCACTGGTCAGCCTTCCTGTTCTATTTCTCTGTCCCATTTGGGGTTATGTGGAACAAACTCTCTTATAAATTCCTGAAGTATCATTCAGCACGCTCCAAAGCAGTTAGGAGGGGAAGGAATTTAAGCATCTTTAGCCATCGTAGGCTAAAGTGAGAAATTTAATACATCCATTTCATTTGCAACCCAGCCCTTAATGAATGGATGCGTTAAGGTAATCTCTTCTGTGGACTCCTTTCTGAGTGCTGCAAAATCAGGTATTTTTCAGCTGTTATTATTATTGCAAAAATTATTATTGCTAAAAGATGTGCAGTAGCGTCCCCTTGGAAAAACCTGCGTTGCTTTTCTCCTCAGCCAGCTTAGTGCCTGGAGGGGAAAACCAGCTATTCCTCATGGCTGCTGCTGCCACTGTGATGAAAGGAAGTTGTCTTGATGTAAAAATGCACCTGGGCTTTCACTAGAGACAGCCACAAGAGTACTCACATTGTGCAGATCAAAGGCTGCCTGAGTTTTCCAGATGCAGTTCAGTTCCCAGGTTACACATTTTGCTTGCACACAGCAACCACCTTCTGTTAGTAGTTACTTCATTTTTTGTGGAAAGCACAAGGAAGACTGAGGTCATTTTCAAGGCTATCCATCTGGCTTGAAGACCTAACTTTCCGACTGCCCAGAAAATATGTCAGATCTGCTCTGCCGTTGTTAAAGAGGGACTAATATTGATGTTGATGTTTGTTGTAGCATTGAAAGAGAGAGCTCATCAAATAGTGATGCTACGGAGCTACTGTGTTTTCTAAGTGCTTTAGAATTGTGTGTGTAACACGAAGAGAGAGTACACAATTTGTTTCAACGAGTTATTAAATTATTTTATTTGTGTATTGGGATTTGTATATAGTACCAATTCAGGTGCTGTAAATAAGCTTAGCTGCAATTAAGACATCAGTTCCATGAAGAGCTGTATTTGGGTTGGCAACCAGAAGCTCCAGGAGCCAATGGGATGTGTAAGTGCCCCGGCTGGGGCTCCTTCTCCCTAATTCTAGTTCTAATTTTTGCACAAAGATTCATTACAGAAATGTGGCACTTCAGAGCTTCCTGGACGTTGGCAAAATCCTCAGAAACCTGCTTTCAGATGTCTGATGGTGTTTTATACCACAGTAGTCTGCAGCAATGTCTTCTCTGTAGTATCTCCAGAATAATGCAGCTGCAGATGAACCACCATAAAACGAGTGCCTCTGATAAGTATGTGTTAATTTGGGTAATTTCCC
>PPHD01025169.1:0-11862 GCA_002909625.1 Bambusicola thoracicus
TACCGAATTTTGTCTCACTGTCAAATCCATTCATCATTCAGTCATGTCTCTCCCTTATCTAAAATTAAGACTAGGTATCTCATTATTAAAACCACAACTGGTTATCATGTTTTCCATGTCGTAAGCCTACATATATTACCTAAACTGCAGGCAATTTATATAGTTATACTGTCAGTAGACAATTAGAAGGTTGTGAATCCAGTCTGTTTTTTAGCAAGATAATATAAAGAAATTCAAACTTAAAGTTGTGACGTTAGTCATTCATTTGTAGATGTAGTTAATCAGGGTCTGGTTAAACTTTTGATCCTTACAGATATTAGGGAAGTAGACTGCAAGTCAGTTAGAAACTGATTGCAGTTATATGCTTGAAATGTGTGGCAGTTGTTCCAATAGCCTGTCAGTACATACAGAGCGAAACAACTTCAAAGCATAATATCAGTCCAGGTAAAGGAGAAATCATATGTAAAGAGGGAATAGATTCATTTTGTTTAAACCCAAATCCAGGAATCTATTTCCTCACAAAACAAGCTAATGAGGAAGTACTTGGGTTCCCATGAAAGTCTAGAATCAGGAAAGGAGTTCAACCACTATGAATGTAAAGTCCAGATTTAAGTTAAGTTGACAAATGAAACCTAACTAATTACCTGTGTAGAAATAAGAAGCCAAGTCCAACACATTTAATTCTGTTCCGCCTATGCAACTTCAAGCTACCTACTATAGCTGTTATCTAATCTCCAATTATATGTAAGAAATCTAAAAGATTAAATAAATTTCAGTACAGCACTAGAAATTCAGGAATTCTATATTCTCAGAAGTTCTACCATCAACCCTGAATGGATGTATTCTTCAAAATACAGCTTGATTGTGGTTTACGCATGATTGAAATAAACAAACAAACAAAAATTGCAGTAAGAAATAACAATTTCCTTTTTCAGCACAGTGCTTATGACTGAGTCATACTCTAAATGGAAATAAATGAGTCAGTTTGTTTTTTTCCCGAAGCAGTCATATGTACAACTACTGAAAATGTTACTGTTGCAAAATTATCAGAAACAATAACATAAAATCTCTTAGGTTTATGAAACTATAAAACATTAAGTCCAATGTCTCTCAGGATCGAGGTAAATTAATGTGTTGCTTTTTTTATGATTATTATTTGTTTTTAATTTTATTTTCTCTAGATAGCACCAGGGAAACTTGAGGAAAAGACAAGGAGAGCAGAGAACTGATCACTTAAGTTGATGCTTCCAACTTAGACAAGGTTTCAAGTTCTCTGTCATACAGATTTGATGAAAAATGCTGGAAAATTATCAGCATCACTTATATTCCATATCCTCTTCAAGCAATCAGTAGAAAGTTTACTGAAATAAACCTGTAGGATGTCATAACAATTACAGCCATCTCAAAAGTAGAAAAGGCATTTTTGTTTCAACAAAATGGATTTCTGTTTTTTAAAAAAATGATGATTTAAATGATATTTCAATTTCATCTTTCACTATTTTAACAAAATCAATAAATGGAACTTAAGAGAAATATTTCCAGAGGACAAAAGACATCTTCAGCTATTCTCAGAAAACTAAGTTTAGGTCCAACACTGTTCAAATTAGACATACAAAGAAAGCATCTCCACACGTGCACCACAAACAGTACTCCAGTTTTCTTTTACTAAAACACAAAGACATGCCAAAAAGATCACACATCCCTTATGTTTAACAAAGCATTTTAAAAATAATTTGAAATACTTGGTAGTGTTTACAAAAGCTGAGTGTTCTCCAGATCTAAATTGAAATGCCTTGTAGAGCAATGGAGGTTTGAAAAACTGCAAGTATTACAGAATAGGCAGCCCAGTATCTAATAATTAATAATCTCCTTGTTTTATTACTTTGAGTTAGAGGCTAAAGAGCTAAAAAAGAAAAGAAAAGAAATGTTTATGGGCTTGCTAGAGAAGCAGTCTGGACTTGGAAACTTCACAGCACAGAAGGTCCTTACACAGTTTTATGGTTACCTTATTCATTCTCTGTATTTGTTCTTCCATCACCTGTGGAAGTTCATTTTTCTAACCACTTGTTTATTTCTTTATACTACAGCAGAACCAAAAATCTCTTTTCACTGCCCACAGCTCGTTGCAGTATAATTGCAATTTACAAGTCTTCAGTGTGTTTTCAATGCAAGTATAACATAAGAGACAATGACAAAGAGAGGAGCTCAAGACAAATTAACGGTTCCCTCCAAATTAATGTTTCTTGAAGTATTTTTGTATGCTTTATTTACCTTTGATGCCAGAAATTGAAGAATTTCTATATGCTCGTGCTTCTTCCAACCAAATTCTTCTCCAAACTAGATGCATATTAATTACATCAAATCAGAGCACCTTAAATTTTCAAGGCTTAAGTTTTAATTCCTTGTACGTCAGTGTACAGTAGAAACTTTACACTATGAAAGAGAATACCAATATATCTCAATATTAATACTCCTTCAAGCTTCATTAAATTATAATTTATAGTCCTCAATATATAGAAATATTTTTTCTTAAGCCTTTTTTTTTTTTTTTAAACAAATCCAAACATGTTTTATATGACATTTAAGGCAGCTGCATTTGTGAAGAGAAGACAGAAACGGAGACAAAATATAGCCTATTTTAATTCTTGAAGTCTGGAGTCAGTGAAAGATTATTTTTTGGGAAAAAAAAGTGAGAAGCAAACTCATTAGCATTAACTTGTGCTAAATTCTGAAATTAAGCATCAATTGCCTAATATAATCAAATTCATACTATTATTATTAAGGTCTATAAGATGGGCTCCAGGTGGCCCTGCTTGAGCATGTTGGTTGGACAATATGACCTCCAGAGTCTCTTCTAACCTCAACCACTTCATAAGTCTGTAAGCATGCTTTACTTTTCATCCTGCAACTGGCCATCCAGATAAGACAACATGTAAAGTCAGCTATATTCTGAACAAAACTTTTACCCAAACTTGACAGAAACACATTATAATTTCACTGAGATACAGCAGGAAAGTTTTCAAAAATGAAATTAAAGAGGAAGTAAGACATAGATGAGTACTGTTGCAACTTTGATTACGACCATTGAGTTCCATCATTTTATCATCAAAACGTATTTTAGAGTTTCTCTCACTAAAATTTTTACATTATCTTGTTCATCCTTATCACCAAACTTAAAGAAAGCTTAGTTTTCTATAAAGTCATGTTTCGGTCCAGACAGCTCCATTAAACCTTTTGATATATAATATTGTGAGATTCTGAGTCAGCTTATGCATTTCAGATTAACATGCTTAAGAGTTTTTCCTCATCTTTTCCTGTTCTCTAGTACACACCTACCATTTTTCTTAATATAGCTATCTCACACCCTCTTAAGGCCTTCAATGCTAATTCTTCTTACCCTACATAAAAGAGAATAATTTTGTTCTTGGATTCACCACCTGTAAGATAGTGGTAAAACCTAAATGTAATGATGTAAAACTTTAATGGGATTAACTGTTGCTCTTTACTCAGTTCTTCACCACACAAATTAGATAAGTTGGATTTAGATCTAAATATCTTTATAAAGGATTGACAGTACTTTGCTCAGGAGTAACAATAAACTCAAAATTGATTCAAAGCCTGTATTACATTGGAGGACAGGAAGCCCCTGAAAAAATTAGAAAGCTTTCACTGCCAGTGTGTGTATTACATTTGAACACAGGTTTCATGTAATTGATTAGCAAGCAGTTAATATAAGTATAAAATACTCTGGTAAGTCTTGGATTTCAGAAAGCACAGATAGATGGAATTTATTTGCAAAAAAAAAAAAAGTCAGATAAATAGACATTAAAAGTTTTTAATATTACTCCTTTACAATCCAAGAGTAACTGCAAATATCATTTATTCTTTTGTTAAGGAAAATAATTGCCAGAAATACACTGAGACTTAACTTTTCTCCATTCCAAAATGGAACTGTTTCAGAACTTAAGTGGAAATAATATGCAAGATTTCTCTGCTTGTTAAACGAATTTTCATAATCTTATTTTTAAAATAGACTACCTAAAGTAACAGTCATTTAATGTTCAGTTTTTATCAATGTATCCTCATTTACCCGAGGAGACAGTATTGAACAAACCTCATCTTTCTCCTAAGAAATATTAAGATCTATAGTTCACATTCTTGAAAATCTTGCCATGCTGAGATGATGGGAAGTGATGGTACTGTACTAGTTCTGGATTTTTCTCTCGGGAATTACAGAAGTGCATGTTGCTTTATCTAACTGAAACATAGCTATTAATCCTTATCCACATAACACACTAAACTTTGCAAAACTGTTCTTCCCCTCCAACATCTGATCTATCTCCAGCTTCTAACACTGTTCTAAGGTACCATGCTGCATACTGCCATCTAGGTATCTTTCATGGCTCTTCTCTGCCACTCTTCTGACCAAACGTCCCATGGTCGCTCTACAGAACCTGGATAGTGTTGGGTGTTGTTCAGATATCAACTTAATTATAGAAAAATCCCACACTTCATAAATATATTCTTTCTGTGGGTTCCACTGAGTTGTCACTTCCCACTTTACTGTTTCAAGCTAATGTGGTACAGTTATTCTGATCCACCCTACCAGGCTATCTGCAGTTCATATTGAGATAAAAAGATTAAAACATCAACTAAATGTAACTGTTCATATACATCTGACAATATTTGTCATCTTTATAATGAAGCACTGTTATCCAATATAATAATGCATGCTGTGAACACATGAGGTATGTAATAGTCACCAATAAAAATATGTATTTGCATGAATACTTCAGAACAGAGATGGCTACTTAGATTTTATCTGCTTCACTGATGAGGACAGTAGATCTTACTCTACAAACTATTAACGTATCAGTGTTAACCACCAGAAACAATTAATAGGGATACACAAAAAGTCAGTAGTTATTACTGCTGTTCTGCAATTCCTTGTTTGCTTGCAAATGTATTACATATTAGCAGCCCATACCTATGGCTGAATATCCAAAATTAAGGCTTGGCTCAAAATCTTGTCTGCTTTTTCCAACAGTACTTTCAATTAAAGCTCTCCCTCTGTAATCTACCTCACATTAAAAACCCTGCTATAATAACATTATCTTAGTTTTAGCAGATCTGTTCCTCTTATATCTTAAGTTCTCCTACAGACTAGCCAAGTATAAAATCATTATATTGCAAAACTATTTCATATGTTGCCATTTATATTGTACGTCTCCACATGCATCTTCAATTCTGGTTGCAAAATTCCTGATTCATACCAACCAGTACATACACAACAACTGCAAAGATTACAATACAATTGAATAGATATCAGTAAAAGTTTGATGTGGAATATGATAAAAACGTTTAGTTGGAAGAGAGCTGCAAAGATTGAGTCCAAGTGTCTTACCTCTTCAGGGCTAACCAAAAATTAAAGCATTTTTTTGAGTGCATTGTACAAAAGTCTCTTTTTAAAAGTAGAACTGCTGAAACAAAGACTTTTCTGCATATTTTGAAACTGTTTAAGCATACTACAGATGGCTTAAAAGATACTTTTTTAGACAGTTCAGTTGGAATGGACCTACAAATATTCTCAAGTATATTCACATATCTCGACATCTTTTTTATGCTACGATGCCCAGAAATGCACACAATAATCAAGGTGAAGCCACATCAGTGCTAAATAAGGTGGGAGAATCACTTATTTTGACTGGCTGGCTATGCTCTATTTAATGCATCCTAAAATGCAATTTGCCCTTTAGGCTGCCAGGGCTCACTGCTGATTCATGCTGAGTGTGCTGTAAACAGAACCCCCAGATCCCTTTCTGCTCCCCAGCCACTCATCTCCCAGTCTGTTCCTATGTCTGGAACTGCTCTATCCTAGATGCAGAACCTGATATTTACCCTTGTTGCTTTTTATTTTTCCACTGAAGATTGCCCAGTCTATCTACATCCTTCTGCAAGGCTTTTCATCCCTTGAGACAGTTAACAAGACCTCCCAGTCCAGCACCTTTATTGAACTTGCTAAGGATGCACTGAACTCCTGCATACAGATCATTGATAAGAATGTCAAACAGAACTGGCCCTAGAACTGAGCCCTGGGGAACTCCACTTGTGGCTGCTCTCCAGTCTGATGAAGCTCATTTACTACAATCATCTGAGCTCTGTAGTTCACATAGCTCATCAGCCAGTATAGCATGGATCCATTCAACTCAATTATACAATTTGTCCAGAAGGATACTCTGAAGGTCTTACTAAATTCAGAAAGACTGCGTCCACTGCCTTCTCTTCATCCACTGAGTGGGTGATGTAATTGTACAAGGATACTAAAATACTACTGCTGAAATGACAAAACTAAACAAGTTTTCCTAAAGTAGCTGAAGTTTTACATCTGTTCAGTTGGAAGGCAAAATACATCAGCAGACACTCACCCAAGTAAAGTGGAGTCATTTACTTAAAACATTTTCACTGTTCACTTGAACTGTTAAACTCATGATCTTGGGCAATAGAGGAAGATGTTACAGAGAGAAAACATGAATATTAATGATATATATAGTGAATATAGTGAATTTAGAATTTAAATGCTGGGCTAGATCTAAGAGCTGATGTTAAAATAAGCTTGGCTTGAGTGCTTTAGATTTTTATATTTTGCGTTTGGGATTCAAGACCAAGGCCAGTGTGTGGCTTCATAAGACCGCAAAGGCTCCCTCCTCTCTTCTACCTCACCCTAACTTCTGAATTTGAGAAACAGAAATAAGTGCTAAGATATTAAAGGTTATTTAGATACAAAGTCCTAAGGAAATATTACAGAAAAGATTACATAATTGAACTACAGATCAGTTCTCCTCCCTGCCTCTCCACAATCTGATCTCTCCTACAATTTTTAACTCATTGAGAATTTTCAATTACATTTGATGACTAGACTACAAATCCTAAGAAAACCTGCTGCTATGCAGGGGACAAATTGCAGGTCACTGCCTGTAGCGAGAACAAAACTACAGCTCTGAGCTCCTTTTTCAGATCTGTTTGATTCCATTGATCAACTAGCACATCCATACAACTTTGAAACAGCTCTAGTATGAGCTACTTCTTGCTCATCCTCCATGGCAAGAGAAAGGGAGGTGAGAGCACTCACACACAGTAATGTTGGAGGGGAGAAAGGGTAGATAAAAAAAGCATTCACTCTATTTAAGACTTTCAGTGCTTCTTGAGACAGCGATTCCAGCCCGTACACAAGCAATCCACCACCTCGCATCCATGTTGGCTGAAGCAGAAGATCTGACCTGAAGTTGCAAGTGTTAACCAGTGAGGTTTGCCTGTCTGTCTAAGAGTGTCTCAGTAGGGACTGTTAGTAATAAACAAGAGTAGACAAGCTTGATCAACAATCCTTAAGGGCTTTGAATGAATTGGACACTTGCCAGCGTCAGTTCAGGAATCAAAATACTCATGGATGGAAATGGGATGGGAACACATGACCATGCAATTCTTCTGAGTAGGATCATGCAATTTCCTTCTGTGATCAACTCCCATTACTTAGAGTTTGGAAGAGATTTTAATTCTTGATGATCTTGTTCTGGGTGGAATTACCAACAAAACAGCTTTCTGAAACCTACTATGTATTACTTTCTGTCAAGTAAGACTCTGAATTTAATAATATCATCATCTATGTATGTATCTCACTGGGAATTTGGGCCTTAGCCTGCATGCTTGCAGGTTCAACCTCAGAGGTCCAAAATATGTAGGTCACCCTGAAAGTAATGCCTCTGATTTATCTCCATGGAAACTACAACTGATACAAAGAGCACAATAATACTATTTGACAGAGTAAATTCTCAGCTTCAAAATACTATTTTTCGACATAGGCACCACTATTAGCTATGCGTTTTTTGCCAGTGACGAGGAAGTGCTTGCTTGGAACCCACTGTTTCATAGCTGCTGTGATGATGTTGTTGCTAGGAAAATGTTGCTCATGCATCTTTCATCAGTTCAAACAAATGGAAGTCAAAAAGCATCAAATCCCAATCTTGAACTTTTTCTTCAATATGGAATTCACATGTCTCCACTCCATGGGCTGCTGTTTTGACTCCAGCTTGTAGACATGACATCTTGTCTTGCCACTGATAAATGATGAGATCCAGGAATGATGGGATCCAGGAAAATGTCACCTTCAGTCTTTATAATGGTTCAATAGGTGCTGACAAACTTGCTCATGCTGTTCTTTCTGTTCTGAGACGTGCATTCATGGGACCCAACTAATGCAAACTTACAGTATTCTAATGTTTCCACCATCTCTAGGAGAGCAATGAACCCACTAGCTCCATAGACAGTTGCCTGGTAGCAATCTCCCTATTCATGCAGATGAGCTGATCAAGACACGCTTCACTTTGTGATGTGGCAGCTAAGCATGGCCTTCCAGAATGTGGCTTGTCTTTCATGTTGCTTTCTCCACTGCTGAAATGTACCACTCCACCACCCCACTGCACTCACATCCACTCTTCGGTCTCCATAGATGTTCAGTAATCATCAGTGAATGTCAATGACTGCCATTTTTTCAATAATACATCTTTGCTTCATGCACTTCCATGTCAGATGTCATTTTGTCAGATTGTCCCTTTGCTTCCATCTGTCCCACAGCAACAGAATGCAAGGGAGTATTGGCAGGAGGGTTCAACCTCTACTACCATATGAGCAACATCTGCTTCTGAAATCATGAGCCAACAAAACAAAATAAAAGACACTATTTTCAGAGCAGCCCTAGTATGTAGGCAGCATCTGAACTAGTTGCCTCAAATCCTTTTTTTTTGGGTGTGTGTGTGTGCTTTGAGTGTACATACAGTCCTTAGTCAGAAACAAAAACCCTACAAAAACCCTACACTTAAAAGCAGCTAATATGATGTACTAGAGATTACAGAAAATTAATATCTTGTGCACATGCTTTTCAGAATACAGTTTTAAAGGAGAAGTGACAGCAAGTCCAATCTGTGTAACAGAGAAGCCTATTCATCCATGGTATTCCATTTTCAACAGCTGCTTCATACCCGTGTATTTTAAAAGACACTATGGTGTTGATTCAGAATCTCTAGGATTAAAGTCATGATCTAAAAGCTTATTCAAGTCATGTTGAAACACAGCAGGCAGTGAAGTTGAACACGGCCTGACAACTAGTCTAATGTAGATAGTGAAGTTATTTTAGGAATCTTGCTACATCTAAGGTCAAAGTGAATAGACCTCAGAGTTTTTCCATTCTTCTCACTGTACTGCATCTGGTAGCTTTCATGTTAAGCAGGATTTTTGGAAATACATGTTGCTAACTTACTGGTAAATTGTTTGTGGGTTTTTTTTTTTTTTTTTTTTTTTGACAGATCTTGGATAGCATGCATCCTATCATAACTGGAATATACTTTTATCCTAAACCAACAATAATACAATAAATTTATTTCTGGCAGAACAGTACATCCTTTGCATTTGAAATATTGCAAGCTGTGATAATACCACTGTTTGGCAAACAGGACACCTAAACAACCATCTTTGAAATGAGTACAGTATGTCTAGTGGGTGATCTACAGAATAGTGGGTGATCTCCAAAGATGTTTTCAGATATTTCCTATGAAAATCATTTTCTGAAACATGTTTTAAAAAAATCTCAAATACTGTGGCTTAAAATATATACTTTTTTGAGAGACGAAAACTGAGGAAAATAAAGAATAAAACTTCTATGAGACTGAACTCATCATCAGGTAAATGGACATGAGAGCTATGAGCAAAAGCTTCAATTCTCAGGTTGTTAGAAAAGAAAGAAAGAGGAGTCACTGGAAGATGTGGTTAGTCTGAATTCAGTTGGTTTGGATTTAAAGAAAAAACAACAATTGCTGGAGGACAAGAAGTAGTTGTGGACTTTTCAGACAGTCAAAAAACAAACAGTCCCACTGCCTTCTTCTGTATTACTGTTATCATTGCACTTGAAATATTAAAATTATAAGCAGAAAAAATACAGTAAAATTTGTGTAAGTCTTGTAATTTTTTTCACTCTTGGAACACAGAAACCACAGGAAGACACGTTTGCTATGTGATCACATCATCTGCATCTCCAAAACTTGTAAGACCAGCCCTCAAATCAATAGCAGCTACTTCAAATTATAAAGCATGGACACAGTACCATCAAAACTGCCCCATCAAGGCTTTCAAGATAGCATCCAACTGAAAATCAGGAGTAGTCAATTATAACGACAAATGCCTGCAAATATCTGTGTTGCTTTTCTAAGGCAGACCTTGGTGAAAAGTGGCCTGTTGTCTCTTGTGGTGCTGAAAGAATGCAAAGAATGACTGCATTTCCAGAAAGCATAGATTCCTGTGGACAGAGCTTCCTAGTATCTGGAAAAGCATATTCTGTAAGCATAGGGAAATAAGGAAATAGAACTGAACAAAATATATATCTGTGGCTGGCTTACACTCTTGTCTTGTTAAAAAATGTTCAGACTCAGATCATACAGAAGTAAATAAAAGAAGACCCATTAGCAAAAATTTTTCTTCCAAAAATATGAGTTCTTGCATGCATGCTAATTTGTATGTACTTTTATAATTTACTATTCTAGTTTTGTATTCTTCATGTTCTTCCATACTTCATATTCTCCAGCCATATCAATCGTTTTCTGATTTTACTTTACAAAGTCCTCACTTGACACCTAGCAACACTAGGTGTCAGGTTAGCATACATTAATCATATGACTTCACAGTAAGATTTTCAACTAGCAAATTTTAACGGAGTTGATATTAGCTTCCAGTGTTTTAATTTCTGAACACAAAGTTCTGCCACTGAATTAATCTACATGGTACATTCTGCATAGTGATCATTTTTGCAGCTCGTTTGAAGATGTTATTCAGGTCAACGAAGTTACAGCAGATGGTAAAAACAGTCTACCTGACCTTTCAAATGCTTCTTCATCAACACCTCAGTATCTTTAAATTTAACTAATATTACATTCATGCTGCTGCAATCCTTCTAAAGGCCACCGATGAAGGCGGAATTGTTCTCTCTAGTATTAGGAAACACACTGTAAGCAGCTAAGCCCCACACCAGATACTTCACACAGGGCATCAGGTCTTCCAGAAGAGAAAGAAAAACATCAAGGCTTCTTAAAATCCATATATAATGCATTATTTTGAGATCTGAGACCTCAAACCTTTCATTAGTGTAGTAGACACATTATTTTGCTTGGGTAGTCTAGTTATTTTGCCCTTTCTCCAAACCAGGATACATGCCAAGGCTAGGTCACTTGAGACACAACCTCTTTTAGCAACCACTACTTCTCCACTCAAACCACTAACTACAATAACATTTAGCATGTCAGCAAACCATGAAGACAAGCAGATGCTGGTCTCAGCAGAGATTTCCAGTTACTAGTGATTTTTATCATCACCAGAGGCAGGTGTTTGCCCAAGATCTCTTCTGTCATCATGCTTTATTCTCTCTGTGATCTGACTAAAAGCAACAGAAGAGCAGATCCAAGCAGTGCTCTCATATAGACAAAGCCTTGTCTATAAGACGGTAAAAAGCAGATCTGCCTCTCAGCTGCATCTGAGAACTTTCCTCAACTTCCTTGGCATGCTGGGCAGCTCTGCTCTCAGCAGAGAGATGATAGTTTTCCTTTCCTCCCCAGTAGAAGTGAAGGAGAGAAAGAACTTACGCAGTTGTCATTGACTGTATCAAGAGTTGCAAGGGCAAGCAGCCCCTTACCTCAACAGTTTTGTCCTCACCACACATTAAAATAGGTATATCTGTGTCTTGCATGAGTTTTTAAAGCACAGTCAACTCACAGCTTCAGTCCAGGGGTGTAATGAGAGCTAAGGAATGCAAACTTGGCCCCACGC
>PPHD01025170.1:0-11861 GCA_002909625.1 Bambusicola thoracicus
GGAAGTCTGGCAAAAGAAATGTAAGCCTAGAAGTGGCTTCTGATTTTGCCCATTTTTGTTTCTTCCTAGCAGAGTGTACTAAAGGTGCATCAATTGGTTTTCTTACGAGAACATAATCTGTCACTCAGTTCTTTAGCCAGGCACTGTTTTGTAGTCCAACTACTTGGTACTAAGACTTAGAGATCTACACTGAGTAATTGGGTAGTCAAATGCAGATTTGAATAATTACACACAGAACTGGAAACCATAATTGATTCTCTTTTTGAGATCTGAACTCATAGAAGTAACAATTATCCTTTTAGTATTCTCATTCAGATTATCTTTGTCAAATCAATATCAGTTTGGCATAATAGATGTCTTTCTATTCTTTGACTGGAAGAGGTACAGTAACTTCTGTACTTGAAAAGTACAGAATTGCATTTTACAGCTAATTATGTACGTTACATTAATTATGTACGTTGGAACATTAGCCTTTTTGATCTCCTGTTTTAGATTCCTTGTGAGGAATCATAGAATGGCCTGGGTTGAAAAGGACCATAATGATCATCGAGTTTCAGCCTCCCTACTATGTACAGGGTCACCTGTCACTAGACCAGGCTGCCCAGAGAGGAACAGGTGAACGAGAAACTGTAGATTTTTATTCTGGAAAAAGTGCTCTTTGGAAAAGACCGAAGATAATAACTTCACCCAAATGTGAAATTTTGACAAACATTTTTAGTGGTTTTTTTTTTTTTTTTTTTTTTTTGACAGGGGATATCTCTCTGTGTTCAGGTTACCCCTAATTATGCAGGACTGAAGCTTCAGAGGGAAGGAGGTGTTATGGTTAGGTTCAGACAACTGTGAGAATCATGATGGCACATATTAGCAAAGGCTACAGGTTTTGGGCCATTATTTGTGAAGCAGATTTCCCTCAGGGCTGCCCAGCTGGGCCTTTTCATGAACTTATTTAGATAATTACTGAATTTAGACAGCGTTTTGACTTCAGCATGTCTGTTTCATTTCATAGGCATCCCCTGTGAGTGTAGCCAGCTAAGGAAGGCTATTGGTGAAATGGATATCCAAGTGGCCCAGCTGACGACAGAACTAAAATTCATAAAAAATGGTAGGCTAACTTTATATATTTTCCTTTCTCATTGCCACATTTTAATGGTGGAGTTGCTCTTAGAGAGTATCACCATCTTGCATTGGATTTGTGAAGCTATTTTGGGGTGTACAGTAAGTTGGTTTATAGAAATGCGAGTGCTCACTTTTCAGCACTGCCCTCCCCCGCAGCTGTTGCTGGTGTGCGTGAGACAGATAATAAGATTTATCTGCTGGTGAAGGAAGAAAAAAGATACAAGGAAGCCCAGCTCTACTGCCATGGAAGAGGAGGGACGCTGAGCATGCCCAAGGATGAGAATGCCAACAATCTGATCGCCTCGTACATCAACCAAGCTGGGCTCACCAGAGTTTTCATTGGGATTAACGACCTAGAGAAAGAGGGAAATTTTGTCTATTCTGACCGGTCACCCATGCAGACCTTCAACAAGTGGCGCAGCGGGGAGCCCAACAATGCCTATGATGAAGAGGACTGTGTGGAGATGGTGGCATCTGGAGGGTGGAATGATGTTGCATGTCATATTACTATGTATTTTGTGTGTGAATTCGATAAAGAAAATGTGTGAGCTTGTCTGCTCTTTATTTTAAGAAAAGTTTTTAAGCAGGTTGTATAAGTTAGCCCATATTTATAGAGTACAAGTAATATTTTACACGTATGTCACATCAGTGTTGTACAGCTGTAAATACAATTTAGGTATTTCAAATATCATTATTTACCCTTCAGAAGGGAAGAGCACTGATGAGTAAGATATAGATTGTTTTTTTGTTTTTTTGTTTTTTTCTGTAGGAGAATGTATGTATTTAGAGAGAACTGTTGTTTGGGGCTAAATTCTGCCCTCAAAGCATTTAACACATGTGATTGCATGACTGTAAGGAAAAGCAGAATTTGGCCTCTAGTTTTAAGAGTGATTATTTCTGAAGAAATAGATTCTTAATATTCTTTTATCTTAGCAAATTTAATAGTTATAGATGTTAATTGCTTGTAGCACTGCAGGGATCTTCCAGCAAGAAGGCAAATAATTTGTATACTCCAGTTAATTAGCACAAATATTACTGTAAGTTTTTTTTTTTGGATGTAAAGGTGTTACAACTCTATTTCTTTTTTATTTTTTTAAATAGCTGAGCCTAGTCAACAAATCAAGAGTCCCACCAATTTTGTACAGTTTCTTTATTAAAATGTTCACAGATGTGTCATGAGGAGGCCCTTCAGTAAACAGTTTTAGTGCTGGCAGAGGATTTGGTACTGAAAGAGGGATCCATTCCAGATCAGTTCTTTGGGCTTGGGTAAAGGTAACAGTAAGATCTTGGTATTCTGCTATCTTTAGTTGAAAATGATTCAGTGAATGAACTATTTAGGCCCCAAATAATTTTTTTAAGTTGAAGTGTTTCCCATTTGTTAAAGATGATTTTGGTACATCTTGTTACAAAACAAATTAATGACCCTTCACAGTATAAGGCAAACTACATAAGTAGACAACAAATCTCACAGAATTGGTTCAGGTAATTGTTTTGGCAGGAAGACCAATTTTTTTTTTTTTGCTGAAAAGAAGCAAAATTGTCCAAAATTTTCCTGTTTATGTATATAGCAATAATGTCATTTTGCACAAATAATTTATGTACTCAATTTACAATTGCATATGATGGAAAATGTGATGTATATTTTAAGAAGTCAACAACATAACTTCACAAAGGAAATGATAAATTACTTTGTATCTTCCTAGGAGCCAGTTGCATGACATCTTATTCTCACTGTTAGGCATAGAAAGATGACTACAGAATCTCTGACTGTTTTGTCAGGAATACCCTGCACAATGTTTTATGATGGTGTTTTTGTTTGTTTGTTTGTTTGTTTTTAAGAAGAAATGTTCCTTTGTATAACATAGCAATCAATATACTTATCTGATAATTATGGGAAGTTGGTCTACAAGGAGTCCAGATTGGATCTGGCTTGTGGTTCCAGAGATTCTCCCACGGCAAGACAAGACCAACTGCAATCAACTCTACAGTACCATGGTACATAACCAGCGATCAGACAATTCTGTTCATATCCACGGTCTAACAATATTTGATGTGATGCTGTTACTAAATACCTAACAAAACAAACTATTTTGTTTGATATATTTACTCTGTGAATTTGAATCCATTATAAATATGTTTGATACTACTGTTGAAGATCAGTAGCAAATTCCTATAGTATTTGAATATGCCACCTCCAGAGTTTTCTGAGAAACAAATGGTCCTCTGACTGTTTCACCTTTCTTATGAGGGTAGGCATGACACCTATGTATTAAGCTTTCTTCAGACTGTGTATTGAAATCTATTAAAGTGAATATGTTTCACCAATACTCAAGGCTCTTTACACAATTTACAGTGGAAAAAATAGTTGGATAGAGTAGTGCCTTTTGAATATCATGGCTATTTCCTGCCTACTATAGAAATCCTCAGGAATCCTTCAAATCTCAAGCATATCTCTGTCAAATCATTGCATCTATATTAAAAAGTCTAAGCCTGAGTTACAGATATCTGGAGTTCCCTCATTATGCACATACTGAAGATGATAGTTGTTTTTCACTCAGGTTTTGCAAGTCTGCTGTTTGCTTTCCTCAGAAACATCAAAAGAGACCTTTTGAGGAGGTGGGAAGATTTTTTAGATGCCAAATACTTCTGCTTTACCTGGAAACTGCATCAAATTTGTAACTATTTCCTTGACATGTAGAACAGTCCAAATTTCAATTAAAATATGAAAAATAAAGGAAATGTAAAAAACACTTTTCCCATTTTCATGTTCACCAGGATATGTTTTTGCAACTCTTGAAACACAAGATGGAAAGGAAATCAGTTGTTAGAGCCTTGTATATTCTTTTATTCTCTTGGCTGCCACAGTTGTGGTTTCACTGTTTGGGCGAGGGGAGCAAGGCTGATGCATAAGATCTCTAGCTATCTGGCAAGAAGCAAAGATGACACATCTGATATTTACCCCTGTGTGGAACTGGGCAAGAAAGGAGAGCTTGGAAGTGATGGAGTTCTTGATAAAATCTTTCACCTTCCAGTTGCTGACCCACGTAGGCAGGCCCTTGCTGGAGGAAGAAATTGATGATTAGTGTGGCTCTCAGTCTACACAAATCCTGCTGAAGTGCGTGGTGCTCTCAGTAGAATTTGGAGCTACTGTTGTAAGAAAAAATCACATGATAAATTAGTTTTATTTAGAGCATGCACATTAAAACCTGTTTTGTTAGATCATTACTCATTCTCTGTGGCTCTACAGAAGCTTTTTGAATGTGTCTGTATGGCAAGCATGCATTGATAGGCTTCCAAAACTGCTATTACGTTCCTTACTCTTGGTAGATGATTTCTTGTCCTAAAAGTTTGCCTATAGCCTATATCTATTTTAGTCTAAATCAATGGACAAGTTGACACTTTTTAAGAAAGCAGCAATAAAAGCTTTTCTAAATATATATACAGTCACCCATTCAGGGTCTTGAATGACTTTTTCACATAAAATACATTTTTTCTTCATCTGTAGTCCTCATGTTCAAATGCTAAGGTTGTCTTATTGTTTTCTGATGTCAGAGCCAGGCATGCATTCCTCTTCTAAGAGCCAATTTGGTGAAGCATTTATCTGGCTGGGATCAAGCTGCCTTGTCACTGTGGTCTTCCCAGCAGATCACCTCACCCTGATCACAGAATCATAGAATGGTTTGGGTTGAAAAGGACTTTAAGACAATCTGGTTCCCATCCCCCTGCTATTGGCAGGGACGCCTCCTTCTAGATCAGGTTGCTCACAGCCCCATCCATTCTGTCCTTGAATGCTTCCTGGGAGGGGACATCCACAGCCTTGCTGGGCAACCTGTTCCAGTGTCTCATCACCCACACAGTAAAGAATTTCTTCCTAATATCTAGTGTAAATCTACCCTCTTCCAGTTTAAAGCTGTTTCCCCTCAACCTGCCCTTATAAAAAGTCCCATCCCAGTTTTCCACTAGGCCGCCTTCAGGTACTGGAAGGCCACTATAAGGTCTCCTCAGAGCATACTCTTCTCCAGGCTGAAGAGCCCCAGCTCTCTCAGCTTGTCCTTGTATTGGAGACCTCTGATCATCTTTGTGGCTCTCCTCTGGACCTGCTCCAACAGCTCCATGTCTTTCTTGTGTTTTGGGCCTCAGAACTGGATGCAATACTTCAGGTGGGGTCTCATGAGAGCAGCGTAGAGTGGCAGAATCACCTCCCTCGACCTGCTGGTCATGCTTCTCTTGATGCAAGTCAGAATGTGGTTGGCCTTCTGTGCTGCAAGTGCACTTTGATGGGTCATGTTGAGTCTTTCATCAGCCAACACCCCCCAGATCCTTTTCCTCAGTGCTGCTCTCAAGACATTCTCTGCCCAGTTTTTATTTGTGCTTGCCTGACCCAGGTTCAGGACCTTACACTTGGTCCCAGCACCAAAGCCTGAGAAACTGATGAAACATTCATCACTGGTCTCCACTTGGACACTGAGCTGTTTATTGCAACACTGAGTGTGACCATCCAGCCAATTTCTCATCCGGCAAGTGGAACCTCCCCTGGTGTAACTTGAGACCACTCCTCGTCTTCCTTAGCACGCTCAGGTCCCAGTCTCTCATCCCCCATGGACCAGCTAGTCCTCACTCACACTGACAGCTTATGTGACTATCTCTGAAAACATTGTTTCATGACAGGTTGAAGGTTAGCCACAGAATTCCTGCCTGGCTGTGGGTTTTATGCTATCTTAAGTCACAGAGCAGAACTGTTAAAATTTATACATGAGATACAGACCATCCTCATTGCTACAAGGAAAATGGGCTGTATCATTTTATAGAAGCTCTGGATATGCCAGCTCAAATATGAATTATAAAATAGCAGATGTTTATATTTTCCTTGTTATAAAGCATTTTTTTTTTAAATGAAAAGTGAGATTAAATATGTTTTTAGTGTAAAATAAGATGAAATTTCAGCATTGATGAAGAAATTTCAAAGCAGACATTTTTAAAGACATTTCCTTTAGGAATTCCAATTCTGAGTTCTGAAGCTTCACTTTGACCTGTAAAGGGATTTGACTTTTACACCATTGATAAGGTGTTTTACACCACGTCAGTTAAAGTACTCAATGTAATGGCTGAAATATTTTACTCTATTCTTTATGTCTTAGTTTCCAATTGGAACAAGCTATCTTTCAAAGTTCTCTTGTTTGTCATATTGAAAGAGTTTGATGCTTGAATCAGTTTCTCCTGGAACTGATGTGGCACAGTAAACACTGTACTCTGAATACAGCGCAACAGATGTTCAATCAGCATTAAGTAGATGTTCTTACTAATAATGAAAATGACTCATTTCAGTGTTACACCATGTAACCAGCAGCTTATGCGCTATATTGCAGATGTCCATTCATTAAATTAATGTAGAACTCATTGAAGTATTTTAAATATGAAAATCTTACAAATGTACCTTCATCTTGGATTTAAACAAAATGATGTCAAAGCAACCAAATATGCAGCAAAATGGAAATTCCAGGTTTCCCCCAGATCTATATCCACCTCCAGTTTTGATGAAAAAGCCAGTGACTTGTGCTATTGCTGACCGAATTAAATCTTTGAGTAGACACATTGGCCTACAGCCTGATGATTTGATACTACTGTACTCCTCGCACTTTTCAGGCAGCTTCCCCTTAGCTTTTATTTTCAGATATTCTGCTCACTATATAAACATTTGCATGAGTACATCCCAAGAGTCAGTCTGTTTTCACTGAGGGTTCTGCCCTTCCATTTGCATTTGTCTTGTGGTGCCAGTAGACTCATGTCACTCAACCTGTCTGCCACAGGTTATGGACCGGGCGATATTTTTTTGTCTACTGTGTCATCTGGAAATGAAACTGCAACTGTGAAACTGCCTGTGACCTGAAAATTAATATGCAGGGCTGGATTAATATGCCAGCCACTCGCCTGTTCCCTGGGGTGCATATTCTGGGCTGGGGAGATGCAAACTAGCTTACTGAAAGGAGAACTGGCCTTCTTATTGTGGAGACTTAAGATTTACTTAAGGAGAAAAAAAAAAAAATGGTGCCGTGGAGGGTTTTGACTATTTACTTTACAGAGGAGCTTGAAAGAGAGAACAGCTTGTTTTTAGTTTTGCTGCATTAAGAGAGAATAAAGCATGTGAACTGAGAGAGAAAGGTTTTGTGGAGAGGAAGATAGCTTTGTGCCTGAGGTGTTGTTCTGGCTGCATGTCTGCTAGCCTGGAGATTCTCAGCTGGAGGAGGGGTGGAGTCCTCTTGATTGGGGAGAGCATGAAGTGGAAAAGGTGGGAGAAGCAGAAAGCAGATGTGCAGAACCAGCAGTGAGCAAGCTGCCCATGAGGAGAATGTAAACGTTACCTCCAGCCATTCTTGTGCTTCCTGGGAGGGAAATGTAATTATCCTGCCCTTTTCTATCAGTGTCTCACTATAGCTCTGGATGAGTATCTACAAAAATAGAGGGAGGTAACCAATTCAGCAAAATGTCTGTGCCTAAATAAAGTCCAGTTTGAGTCTATGGCCAATAATATCTACTACTCTTTGGGTATATTAATGCATAAAGTCAATGGGGATTAAATTAAGCACTGCTATTGAAAGGCTAGCTGTGTAGTATTGATGCCTTCTGTATATTCTTTACATATGAAAGTATGAATACCATCAAGAATTCAGCAACTGAAGACCTGGCATGCTGCTGAGATGTCTCTGTGTTACCATACTATCATCTAGTGGCCGTAAAAGGAAAATAAATACAAAATGATTGAGCTGAACTGTAGTTTGCTTCTGCTTGCATTAGTTTCTGTGATACTGAATGCAACCACTAATGTGGTATTGAACAACTGATTTCCCAGCTTTGAAGTTTTTAGTCAGATTTGTTCTTTGTGAAATGATTATTTTGATTTTTATCATATTTGTGCTGATTTTAAGTCCAATATAAATGTTGTGGTATAGTTTTGACTAAGAAGTGAGAATTGTGCCCAAATGAGTTCAATGATCATGCCTCAGAGTTAAGAAAAAGAAAACAAGTCAAGCTGTGCTCTGCAGGCCAGCATCTAAATGCAGGTGCAGATCTTCACCTGACATCAATCAATCTCAGTGAAGCCAAATTGATCTATACCTGCTGAGGGTTCGGCACAGCATCCTCATAAATTCTAGACATATGCTTTTTTCAGAAAGAAAGAGAAGTATTTTAAGCTGTATAAATTATTTTGATCACTGTCATTCAAAGTCTGATCTTATGTAAGGCATATATCTCTCAGAAATTTCTCAGCTATGGTCAGCTGTGACACAGATATTGAATTTAACAGTTGAAGTAGATGCATGTTGTAAAACCTTACCCTTGAGAGTACAGCAAGAGATTGACACAGAAGACAAAGAAACAGTAAAAACATTCAAGATAAAGAATAAATTCTCCATCACTTCATATTCTGTGAAAATGAAACTTTTGAGGTTTTCTTTGCCATGCACAATGTTGATTTGTAGGACTGGTGCCATCTAGTGAAGAAAAGATTTGTTACATATTTAAAGAGCCACAAATCCAATTTTGTTCTCGGTACATTCTTTAGTATGATTGGAATGATAAAGACAGACTAACCTTTGGTGCTTGTTCTGTCATCAGCTTTAGATTAGTTTTCAAAGATTAAGGCCAATGTGATCACATGCTGCTTTTCCTTCTAATAATCCTTTAGTCACTTTCAACCAGATATATCAGGAGGTCTCAGAGATAAGAAGTTTCTAAATATTTTGCATAAAGATATAAATGGGTAATGAGTGGCACCAAGTCTGCTGGAGTTCAAGAAGCATTTGGGCAGTGCTCTCAGAAATAGGGTTTGAGTTTTGTGTGGTCTTGTGTGAGCTTGGAGTCAGACTCAATGATCCTTGTGGATCCCTTCCAATTTGGGATATCTATTATTCTATGATTTCCCTCTGTCCCTACTGAAGAGATGTCTGTGGTGTGATCTCATATCTTATTAAACATCTTCAAGGGGTATATGTGGCACTGAGGGATGTGGTTTAGTGGCCATGGTGGCTGGACTAAATGACTTTAGTGGTCTTTTCCTACCTTAATAACTCTATGATTCTATGATCTTGGAGGCAGTCTATATGTAATCTTAACTGCAGGAAGAGCCTGCATGACTCTCACAAGCATCCGTGTGTCCCTCTATTAATTATCACTGACTGCTTTGACAGGAGGTCTCTGCTGGCTCTGAAAGTTCACACTTCATGCACACAGGCCAGCACCTAAACAGAGACTTTTACCTAGCAGTGTTCATATCCCTGAGGTCCCGCAGCTGCTTCTGGTTTGCCAGAAACCTTGGCTTGCATTCTCTGGGTGGGATTTTCTTCCTCTAATTTTAAACACCAGCGCTGTAGATATCACACTGAAGCTAGTCACACCAGCTCTCTTTATAGTCTGTGGGGAGAAATAAGTGTATTCAGGGTATGATTCATCTGTCCTATTTTAGATGTTTAAATTGGGATGGGAACATTCCTTCTTCTGCCTGCTTACTTCTTTCTGTTGCCCTAAGGTGAGACCAAGATGACAAGCTAAAATACAGACATCTGCCTGATCACATGAATCCCACTCACCAAATCTCAAGAGCTTCCACCCCCCGCTACCCATTATACGGAGCTGCCACTCAGACGTTCCCCTTGCTGACCAGCTGTGTTTGTTGAGTAAGGTTATGAAGAGAGGCTATCTGAGGCTGCCAAGGAGGTGTGACCTCTGCTAGAAGAGCATGACTTGACACAGGTGGTTTTTTTGTCACATGGCAGATCCAGATGCCTTCTATCACGCAGCCCAAACTGACTCATGAGTTACACTCAGGGGGAAAATCAGTGCTCTGCCTGCAGAAAATAGCTCTTCTTTTTTCCCTTTCCAGCCTGGTAGTTATGATCACGATCTTAGAGACAAGTGGAATTTCTTCTTACTGCTCTTCCTTGCCTGAGAGAATAACAGTTCCCTTGCTTCTTCCCTGCCACTGAGGATGTGTGGGAATTCACTGGTCCTTTTTCTGCCTGTGTTGCAAAGCAATAAGCAGCAGCTTTAGGAGACACGATGAGCAGCAGAATAAGCTGCAAACATAGCCATGGCAGAGACAATTTCAGAGACTCCCATGCACAGAGTGTCTTGCTTGATTAGTTTCAGTAGCAAAAGCTTGGCAGAGAAGCACTGTGGGTGTGCTCCATGCACCCAGATGGGAACATACCACACTGAATGTATTAAAGACTGATGGTGTGCTGGGTTTTTTTTGCAAGCAGGTCCTCAAACCCTCATCTAATCTGTGAGCCAGTAGGCAAAAATAAAAGTATTCCTTTTACATGGACAGTGCAAGACAAGGAACTCAGAGGCGCACCAGAGAGATGGGAAAATCTGAGCGTAATCCTGAAGATCTTAGGACCAGAGAAAGGAAGAACACTACCCAAAAGGTCTTTGGAAGAGCTGTGAGGTGTTCATGGCAGAAAGTCTTGCAAGGGTAATACTGTTTGTTTTGGACAGGAAGACCCAAGGAGTACCTTCCTTACCACTTTCTTCAGAGCATAAACATGTTTTCATAACACAAACAATGTTTTAATGGAAAACAGACTTTTGTATTTTTTTAAGAAAAGTCTGAGTTTGGTGGCCTTTCTAAGAGAGTTTAGGCTGCCTCAAGAAGCGCATGCTGTTGTATGTGTGATATCTCTGCCCTTTTGTGTGTCTGCCAGGAAGAAATGCCATTGTGGAGGGACGTGGAGGCACTGTGTGGTCCTGGCCCAGCAGCCGGTGCTAATCAACAGAGAGAGGGGTCAGACCTGCACATCATCATCATCAGAAAGCACAACTGCATCTGTACTACCCAGAGAACAAATGGCTGGTGATGCATCATGAAAATGCTTTACTAAGGTGCTGGTAGTCTATAGACAACGCATTTCTTGTTAATTTGATGGAAAAAGCTTTTGTCTGTTGTGATGAAATAGGAAAGGCTGAAAGATTTACTGTCTCAAGGTTAATTGCAATCAGATCTCTGCTGCAATTAATTTTAACAAGGGAAGAGAATTGCAGGCCAGAATAGAGAAAGAGCAGGTTAAAGAATATTAAGCTGAATTAGGAAAGTTCTAGTCAGCAGGGTCAGGCGAAATTTGGTGCAGAATACTTAAGTTGCTGAAGCAATTGCTGAACTATCAGCGATTGTGTTCAGGTGCTTATGGAGAATTAAGATGTCATGGGGTGTAGAGAAGCTTTCACATTGCACCTGTATTTAAAAAACAGGGGAAAAGAAAATAACATATTGTGCAGCTTACCTGAGGTATCAAAAAAAAAACAAAAACAAAAACAAACAAACAAACAAACAAACAAACAAAAAAAACGGTTAAACAATTAAGTTAAGCCATCAAGTGAATAATGAAGTGATGTAGACTGTCATTGTGGATTTCTCCAGAACAAGGTTAAATCCACCTTTCTATTTTTGACTCTTTTTTTTTTTTTTGCAACTATGCATCATTTCTTGATGCAATCCCAGGCGATGTGTTCATGTGCCAAATAGGCAGCAGCTTTGGTTAAGAATGGCGGTGCACTGCTTGTAAAACTGCTGCCAGAGAAATATTATCAGTGCTTTTGGGTCACCATGAGAGGGCATTTCAGGTCAGAGCTCTGTGGTATTTGTCCTGGGCACCATCCTAATCAGTATTTACACTGATGTTTTGAATGATATAATGGGAAATATATATATATATTTACACATATAAATTTTACTAGGCATAGCTTCTTCT
>PPHD01025171.1:0-11861 GCA_002909625.1 Bambusicola thoracicus
AGACATGGATGCAGCAGGGCTTGATATAGCGCAAAAATTGTTTTATCTTTTTTATCAGTACAGGGCATCTGTTTTAGCCTTTTGGGGCTGCACGTTGAAATTATGACCTCAGAAACTGTTGGTAATGGCTCCATAATCTTCTCTGGGCTGTAACTTCCAATTTCAGGGTCCAGCATCAACTGAAGTAATAAAAGCTTCCTAAACCTTTGGCTGACATTCCTTAATACGTGGTGTATGTGGATTGCTGTTGGATATACTGGTTTATTCATTGACTGCAACAAAATAAAATGAGTTGAGGCTTAGTGTATGCTTATGCTGCCTTTTTGCTATGAAACATATAGAAAGCTGGTATTTGGTATCCGACCTCTTGTCAGATTAAGTTGTGCAGCAGTCTAGCTTGAAGTATAGATGGTATTCAGTCTACACTTCCATCTACTTGTTTTTTCTTTTTGAAAGAAGCCAAAAGGATCAGCAAATAATTCCCTGACACAAGGGAAGGTTTTGTTACTGTGAATGAAAAAGTGGATTTGTTTTTAGTCCTGTGAGCAGGGGTTTTTGTATAACCCAAATACAGTAGCTTATGGTGTTTGTTCTTTTAAATGTTGAGTTACTCAATCTTTTTTTCTTTTTCTGCTTTGGTTTTTTTTAAATTTCATTGCTTGTTGATGCTGCTGTCTACAATGGTAGCAGTTAAGGTGATTAAGTGTGTAAGTCATTCAAATGTGATGCTGGTTCACCTAATGCAGAAATTGATCATTGGTTTGACTTTTTTCTCTCCCACCATATGCTACAGTAAAAAAAAAAAAGTACTCAGCATGCCTTTTGGTTAAAATGTATTGTTCAGACCTGATATTATGCTGTAGAAGTCGGTTTTGAGAACTTTTGCATTTTTTGATGTGAACTTTATCTACTTTATAGCAGATAGAGATGAAGGATTAACAATGTCATGGTGCTGAATAATACATTAAAACAAGGATAAGCTTGTTTGATATTTATTTGTGTTTATAAATGTATCAAAATATCTTTTGCTCTTCGCCTTTTGTTCTGTTTAGCACTTGCAACAATGTTCTATACTAAATGTCTTATAACTAGTCATAATTTAGCTAGCCTTTTATTTTCTATTGTTGTCATGTTGAAGCATTTACCAATATCGAGTTTCTATCTGAAATGTGCGGAGTAGATTCAAAAGGCTGACCTTTTCTTTATAGATCTGTATGATATGAGCAGGCTTGTATAATTTTTCACATGTTTTATCAGTGTCATTCTGAGTATTGCCTCTGCTGTTTCAGTCTGCTGTAAAAATAACAATTAGGAGTAATACTCAAATTACTTTCATTTAAAAACTGGTGCGATTGAAGTGAGATCCTCCTGCCAGCAGTGCACTGATACAGCTTCATTATTTTCTGCTGTGAGGGTTATGCCTTACTGAAATGCTTTCTCTTTGCAGTGCCAATCTATCTAAAGCAGCATGGGGAGCTCTGGAGAAAAATGGCACCCAATTGATGATCCGTTCATATGAACTTGGAGTCCTTTTCTTGCCTTCAGCATTTGTAAGTTCATAGCTTGAGTCAAGTCCTGAGATATATTGAGAATCTCCAAGTACCAACAAGTATCAAACAGGACCGAATAATCTAGTTACTAATTCCTGTGTTTCTCTGTTAGTAAGCTTATAGTATTTGTGAAGCCACACGACAGTTTCTTCTTATGCTTTCTGCTCTGAGAACAAGGTGGTCTTCTAATTATCTTCTAATATTATTATGTGAGTCTAAGAACACCTTCGTAAGTATGAGTTTAAATGCTGAAAGATTATACCATCCAAACTTGGGATAACACTCTCAGTACATTGAAGACAAGTTTTACCCCAAATATCCATTATTTTAGCCTGTGGAGCCAAGAACTAGGAGATGTTAAAATGTTCTGGTGAGGCATGAGGTTGACCTATCTGGTATCCACTGTGAACACCGCCATTAACACACTATAGGGATTAGCACAATAAACACTATGCATGTGATTATCTCTTTAGGGTATGTTCCCAATGATATATTTTAAACGTTTTTCGGGTTTAATACTGTATCCAGATCACTGCTATTAACCATAGCTTGACTTATCTATTCACACAGCAGATTAATATCGCTCTTGCTTTGTTTCAGTTGTCAAAGAATCCCGTGATGCAGAGTTCTGTGGTTTAATCATGTGCCATACTTGAGGAAAGTGATTCATTTTTTGTTTAGGTTGTTTTTTTCTTAAACCTGCTGCCTAATAACGGGAAGATACAAGTCTCTTGTTCCTGTTGCTAATTGCTTCTTCCTTGTGAACCTACTGGTACCTGAACATTATAAACAGCAGTTAGCTTAAGATCAGAAGCCATTCAAACTTCTTCCTCTGTGAAATTCTTTCTTTTTCAGAGGATTTGTTGCAAGTTTCTCTGAGAAAGTTTGTAAGCCAAAAATCATTTAGAATATTTTTCTAAAGAATACATTTTTTTTTAAAGAATACATACTTCCTAGATAACATTCATGGATACTCACATAATGTTTAGTCCCTTCTGTTGATTGGTAATGTACTCCCAAATGAATATTTACTAATTTTAACGATTTGATAGTTTCTGGCTGTAGCTAAAGAACTCTTATCTCCCTCTTGACACTTACTAAGGCATTCATGTTGTGGTGTGGTTTTTGTAAGATTAACAGTATCGTCTCCAGTCGTGGTTTCTTTAGAAGACAACTTTTAGAAATTGGTTGAATTGATTGAAGCAAGAAAATCCGATTATTTCCTATAGTAGGAAGCATTGGTATTGATACTGTTACACCCTAACTCCAACACCGCTGGAGTAAGCAACTATTAATAAGGTAGTAATGAAGAGTTGTGCAAAACTAATTTGTGCAAGAACCCTTACATTCTGCTGACCTAAAGGGACAAAATAATGTTCTAAGAAGTTGGCTGTGGTCATCTCCAGATGCTGCTGAGCAGAGAATTTATCATAGTGGAATAATTGTTTTTAGTGGGTGTATTCTTGGTTTATTAATAACCTTAACTAATTAGATTGAGCAGTCCTTCTGTATAAAATTGGTATTTCTGTTCTGAGTCTGGCTTTTCTGTTGGTTACTAGCTTTTGGAAAGCACACATCAAATGGGTAGGAAACAAGGAATACTTGAGTTAACTGAAGTCTTTTTGCCAAGAGCTGACTGCATCTGTTTCACATCTGAGTGATCTACAAGCTTTAAAAAGAAAATATATGTAACTGTGAGAACATCAGGCTTACATTCATTCCATTCTGAATCTCCAGTTCTATGTAGAATTTTTTGCACATGGAGCAGTATAAGGAAGATCACCGCAATCTCTTCCAGAGAGGTAAAATTTATGGAACACCTCACATCTGTCAGGTTTCTCTGTAAATAACTTGGTTTTGTTCTAGAATTAAGCTTCATTTTGTTGAAGAGATAGATGCATTAAGGAGCATTTAATGATCAGAAAAACAAGATTCTTAAGCAGTCACAAAATTTCAGCTATTTGAAGTTAATGTGATACCTTCTTGAAATTAGTTTGACCCACCTGTCATTAAACACCTAGAATTATGAAAGTTGTCATTCAGATGAAAATTGTTAAAGCTTTTATTCCTACTGGCACTGGTCTTAGTAGCTGAAACAAAATGTTCTTAGCCATTTGTTAAGAAACTGAGAGTTACTAAAAATAGAAGTATATTTTCATTCTTATACTGCATCAAAAGGACACTGGATTTAAGTTTCAGTCAAAGCAAAGTTTACTGATGATTAAAAACACATTTTATACTCGTTAAGCATCTGTTCCAGCCTTTAGCAGAAGCCTGTAGGCCTGTTTACACAGAAAATTCAGTTATTTCACTACAAATCCCATGCAAACAGTAAAGAACTGTTTTGATAACTATTAATGGGTAAGCAGTTCACAGTGTAGCTCCAGCCTTCTGGTCATCAGGTTGAGAGGAGAAAGACATTGTTTAGGGCCTCTTTTTTTTTTTCCTCTTCTTTGCCTGACTTCTTTGTTTAGGGACTGGAGAGAATTCTGTTCCTTATGAAAGGGAGGTTATATTACCATAAATTTTCACTGAAGTTTTTTCAGTAGTTTGGTTGCCTTCTTTGTTCATGCGTATATTCTAAATTTGTTTATAAAGTGCTCTCTGGGGTTCATTTTTATAATGCGTAAAAGCCATTTTTCTGTTGACTGTCTTTTGGAAAAGACTGATTTAAGGTATTCCTGTTCCTCATGTTCCAATCCCTGCTATGTTCAGAAGATCAGTATCTCCTGTTGCTGTATTGCTCTGTTATTTTTGCCATTAGTTGAAGTAACAAGTAGTGTAAACCCTTCCTGCAGTGTGGAAGAACCCTTGTTGAAAATTCAGATTGGACTAGTAAATAATGGGATGTAAAATGTTCGTTTTGTAATGTTTGTAGTAGCAAAGGCTGCATATACAAAGGCTGTCCACTGAATCTACTCCACTGCTCCTAGTATCTGTAGTGGCTTTCTTGTATAAAACAAGCTTTAAGTCTGTAGTAGTTGATCATGCTCTCTCATCTAACACACTTGGAATTTTGTCAGTCTTCAGTAACGAAGTTCTAGTTTTCATCTTAGGAGTGTCCACCTCTCAGGAAAACATTCTGTCATGAAAAATGCAGTTTCTGTGCATTGTTGTCATTTCTTTTTGAAGTGGAAAATAAATGCTGTATTTAATATAGACAGTATCAAATGTGAAACCTGGGGGACAGTACTCTTAATGCTGAACTCACGCTTGCATATTGAACACGGACTTCGAAGTGTAAACAAGCTGTATTTTTCAGTGGGGTGGGAGTGGGTTGGAATGGAATGTGGTTGTTTGGGAATCTAATGGCTTTGTGAAACATAGTGGCAAGATGAGTCACTGCCACCAAGTGAATAAGTATTGCTAAAAAAAAAATAATTAACTGTAGGCATCAAGGATTTGAAACCTTGGCTGAGGTGTTTTTTTTTTGTTTTTTATTGCAGTGTGAATTTCTCCTTATGATGCATGCATAGCACAATCTCATCTGAAAACCAAAAATAGTTTAATGCATGCAAGATGTTTCTTTCTTGAGAACCACCAGTTGACAGTTATAGCAGCAGAGTTCAGTAAAAACTGCTGAAACTTTCCATGAACTGAAGCTAATATGGAGCTGTGATAAGTATTAAAATGACCATGCTAGCAGCCTCCACACTAGTTTAAGGTACTTCCTCAGGTATGTCTGTACAAGTGGCTGTCACTACTGTAACATATGCTATTCATGAAGTGCATTTGTAATATTGTAGTAGACAGCAATGCTTTTGGCAACTTTTTTTCCTTTTATGCAGCTTCAGGAGTCAGTATTTCAAGACTCTGGTTCCAGATATCTCTAAATAAGAGTTAATTTAGCATCTGTAACTTCAGATAAGTTGTTCCAAGGCTGTTTTTCAATTGAATTACACTAGATTCTACAGTGAGAGAATCTCACTCTTGTGATCCCAGGCTGTGAAAAATCATTCATTTCAATGGTATCGTTAACCTTTAGAGATGAGAACATTGCCTGTTGGCTCCATTCTTTGTCATCAAAGTTTATGGACGTTTTGTAACTAT
This sequence comes from Bambusicola thoracicus, assembly GCA_002909625.1. NCBI lineage: Eukaryota > Metazoa > Chordata > Aves > Galliformes > Phasianidae > Bambusicola > Bambusicola thoracicus. The sequence continues at coordinate 5,601 of PPHD01025171.1, forward strand.
ATTAAGATAATAATAAAAAAGACTTTCAGGAATTGAAGTACTTACTCAGAGTAAAAGAATCCAATTTCTACATATACAGTAGATCAGCACCACAATAATTACTAATACAAACCAGACCAGGATCTTGATCTCATTGAGGACTTAAAGGATGAGCTGAGATTTGCAAAGGATGCTGATCTTGGGGTCATGGCAGTCATCATTATTTGTTTGCTGTTTAAGGCCTCTCCTACAACTACATCTGCTGCAGGGAGGGTCAGAAGGGTTAAGTAAAGTTTTTTACTGTGAAGTTTTGCTGCCTCTCCATATTGTGCTCTGGTGACAGGTACAATTGCTATACTTGACTTAGCAGACCAGTCTATTAGAGGATTTACCACCTGGAAAGGTAGGTTGAAATCTGTCTCATCTCAAACATTATTAAGTAATGAATTGACTTAGCATGCGTAACTACATAATTGATTGGTCCTACTATGATTGTAGCTGTTTGTGGCTGTCTTCCTTCCCTTCTTTGTAGCAGCGTTGGTTCTCAGTGGATTCCTTGTGCTTTGAACTAGCTCAAACTGAAGAAAAACAGTGTGCACAAGTTTTCATTGCATTCGTAAGCTCAAACATGATTGGGTGAATGATGATGCAAGGAAGAAGGGAAAGTGTGAATATAGGATGACCAGGATAACTTGTAGGATATTCAAGATGATCTTCTTCTGGTATGGTTTTGGAACTACACCCTATGGAGAAAGTTCATCAGAGAAGGCTTGGAAGAAAATAGGTGCAGATGTCTAGGGCTTGGCTGTGGACATATACTATGCCTTGTATACTATATAGCCAAGCCCCTTAGTCTTTCCCTTTCCCCATGCTGCTAACTCTGCTGGAGGAGCAGAAGGTGAGTGGCTTTATTTTGTCTTATCCAAAGTCCGTTTGGAAACTCAGTGACCAGAAACAGGTGCTTATGGGGAAATGTACAATGGATGGGCACGTATGTAGTAGATGTCTGAAGATTTGTTGAGTTAAAGACTATGTAACAAGCTTCTTTTTAAATCCTATAATCATCTAGCATTCACAGCATGTCTAGCTGAGTTTAACTATGTCACATGAAGCATGTGTTTTGAAACTTTGTTTCATTTGATGGCTTACCCTTTTTATATTGGAAGAGTCAATAAACACTTGATCCCTATCCACTTTTTCTATGCTGCTCCTTCTGTAGACCTTCTTAATTTTTCTTAGCTCAAGAGTCTTAAACCTGCTCACTTGCTTTCTTGAGTGGAACACTGATCACTCTTACTGCTTTTCTGTTTTTTTCTGTTGTTGTTTCTATACTCTTTGGGTGAGGAAAAAGTGCACGTAAGACGCAGATATAAATGTGTGGCACAGTGATGTTATCAAGGTTCTTCTCATTCACTAAGACTGCTTAGCCTGCTGTGCTTTTTACAGAATGCTGCATAATAAGTTTGTCTTTGTTCAACAACTTAACAGGAAAGTTGTTCATCCAAGATTGATAGAAATGTGTATAAATGAGAAGCAAACTTCCAATTTCTCTCTTCATTTTGAAGTTGATTTTGTGTTAATAGTGTGATTAAAATATATGCAATATAAGTATGCTTCATGCAACTGAGTAGTGCCTTCTCTATAGACCTTTCAATTTGTTTCCTACTCGTGTTACAGAAAAGATGCACATGTGCAAATGTACAGGTGGTTGTACTAAAATTCATCAGTATATGTGAGATAGTTTCATGTTTGAGTTTCAGACCTCAGAACACAAGTTAATTGCAGCAGTTGTTCCTGTTTTTACTGGGAAATATCTTCAGAGACAAATATCTATACATACTTCTCTATCGTAGGGATAAATATCTACACTTGCATTTGAGTATCAGATAATTGCATGTATGTAAGTTACCCTGCTTAACTTGTGAAACTGTTCTGTGTATGTACTCTGCAGAGTTAACTGCTTTAAAAAGCATTTCTTAGATAACTTAGTTTGGTGTGAAGACTTCTTTCTGTTGGTTCAATATGGTCTTAATATATTATGTGCTACAGTAGTCTAAATGAAGGTGTCAGAGGTAGAAATAGGCTAACACATTTCCAGAAGACAGTGTTGTTTTAAAGTTTATTTACCACTAGAAATATACTGAGCACAAACTGGACTATGTGCTTTGAAACAGAACAAAAGCATTCCTGCATCTCAAGAGTCCCAACACGTTCTAGCTGTTGGAATGCTGTTTTTAATGCTGCTGATTCCTGATAGCTGTTTCTTCTGGCTGTTTTGTGTAGTTTGATTATAGTTAGTGACACTGATTTTGATAGAAGTTAACGCTTGCATAGCACAGATGTAATATTCTTAACCTTAAAAACTCCTTTAGCAGGAGCTGGACTTGATGATCTCTTGAGGACCTTTCCAACCCCTGCAATTTCGTGACTCAATTTTCTGCTGAATACAGATTCAGAAGAAGATCATTTCTCTCTTGCCATCATTTGAATGCTAGTTTTTCCATTGTTGCTGGTTTGTTTGTTTGTTTTTTATTAAATGCTTTCCAGAACTTATGCTTTGAGGCTGGGTCTCAGCCTGGTGTGCTAATGTAGACTCTCAAATATGTCGGGTGGTTGTTCTCAACACAGCTGCAGCTGTTATCATTTACAGTTTTAGTGTTCAGTGAAAAATCAGTTGATGCTAACATTAGATCAAAAGCTTCTCTTGGTTAAAAAGCAACGTTTACGGAATGATCATATCCTGATACTGGAACAGCATTTGTCTTTTTATCCCCATTTCTCACCTTTTACATCTTTGTCATTCATGCTCAAGCTTGTTCTTTCAGCTCCTAGGGATTCCTTTCCAAAGGCTGAAATAAATTACACCTTTGATACATAAAATATATTGAGGGAACCCATTACCTTACAGTATGGAGGTGTTCTGGAAAGCACGTTGAAGTAATTATTTTGATAGACACTCCCAGGATATTTATAATGGAAAGCTCTTTTAATAAATAGCTTATCTAAAAAGTGGAAAAAGTAGAATCTTCTGCAGTCATACCTTTTGTCTGGTAAGGTTGTAAGGTAAACTGAGCTAGACCTATAGAATGGTACAAAAATGTTTGTGGAATTCTTAAGTCTTTTGAATGACCTGTTGAAGAGTGTGGTACTAGCCAGTGAACTGCTGGAAATATAAACTCAAATATAGCGGTTGCTATTAAACTGAAAGGTTACCCATTGCTGCTATCTAGTGGTACTGGATGTCACAGTTATAGATGAATAATCAGCACAGACATCTAACAATAGCACTGCAGATCCTGAAATGTCATATTGATGGTAAATATTGACTGTTTCGTAGTTGTGTGTGGGGAGAGGATTGAGCTGGAAATGCATTTGATAGCAGTCAGTCATTTTTGCTGAACTCAGAGCGAACTGAAGTAATTCCAGTCATAGCTTAACTTAGACAGAACTAACTTGCAAATGAACGTAGTGCTTCTTCACCTGAATCCAGATAAACTCAGGAGTAAAGTGTTGCACTGTATAATTGATTGTGGGCAGAAAATAAAATATTGGTTCACTCACATTGTATGTGGACTTCAGGACATTAAACTTTGCTCAAAGTAGAACTGTTAAAAGGTTTTCAAATTCAGAAGTTGTGAAGACAAAACCATATTTTGCCTGCAAAGGAGCTTTGGATGGAGGTACCTGAATTTCATTTTAGGGATCTTAGGAACTATGACGCAGTTGAATAAATGTACTTCAGTACTGAGAAAAGATTTCCATGTGTTCTGGCCAGAGAATTACAGTTACTGTCAAGCCTCTTTGTATTCCTAATTCTTTGCAGCCCAGACTAGTGAGTTTTTAAGCATCTTTGCCAGAAGGATGGCTCTTCTATTTTTACCTATAGGGGAAAAAGTAGTCCCATAATCATCCAGGTAACAAAGACCGTGGAATCATCGGCAGTCTCTAGCAGTAGTGTCTAAATACGTTAGTGTTAATTCCCACTTGAGTAGAGTTAGCAATTTTACCTGTCTTGTGTGTTTCTTCTTATAATCTCTGATCTATCTTATGTTTGAGTAGCAAAAACTTTAAAAGCTATTCTATTTCATTCTCCCTTCTCCCATTCTTCCTACTAATGCTTACTTTAACAATGTATGATGTTAAGGTAGTAATAAAACGCATGACTTTATCTTACGTTTTCTAAGTACAAAAATACATGCTATCCCAACTGGGAAATGTATCTCTTAGCATTTCAGAATTGATTGCTGTGAGCAGACGTGTCAAAGAACAAAGCCTAGCTGTAGAGGAAAAATTCTGGAAGAACAGAATTTGTCTGAGAAGGGAAATTTAAAGGCAGCGATTTTTATTTTTATTTTTTTCTTCAAGATCTTGCTGATTTGTTTTTGGAAGTGGCGATGGGAGCTGTCAGCATCCAGGAAATGCTCAGAACAGAAAAAATGTGTGAATAGTGTCAATTTCTGTATGATCTTCTGTGTGAAGATAGACGGGAGAGCTATTTTTAAAAACAAGTGAATCTCCTCAGAGAGCCTGAATGTAAGAATGCATTCTGTAACCCAGACTTTCATTCCAGGGTGTTTATGAGGAAAACATCTAAATAACCTTCTGTTCAGTGTTTTCTGAATGGAACACTTCCATGGGTTAAATCTTGATGGATGGAGAAAGCAATTTTGAAATGGAGTCTAGTGATGATGTGGGACAGATCAGAGAAATAAGACTTGGAGGAGGGGAAAACATCTGGTGACTGGAAAAGGAACAAGGAAGAACACAGCAGAGGTATGGAACAAAACCTGAGAAGATAAAGGTATATGCTGAAGTAATAACAGGACAAAGGGGGGTTGTAGAAGAAATGAAGCAGAAACAAATGTTTGTTTATTTTGGGGGGAGGAGGGAGGAAAGATAACAAAGGACTGAAAAACGCTAGAATCTGTATACTGTACATTCTGCAGTATGTTTTCTCTTATGTTGTATGAAGAGCACGCAATACGCTCCACTTCATAGTGGAATAGATGTGGCATTTGTTACTGATTCTTGAATTCCATTGATAGAGGAGATTAGTAAGTGTGTATGTAGAGCCCAGGTAGTTGTTCTTGTACACTGTGTGCTTTGGTAGCAAAGATTAATAAAACTTCTAAATTCAGATTGTGTCAGACAAGGATCTAACTTCAGTGCTATTTGTCTGACGTGTGTATAAAGCTTATTGTAGAACAAAAGAACCAACTTGGTAGACCAGGGAAGCACTGTCTACCATTCCCCATTTCTCTATCATCTCTATGTGGAAGATGAGAAAAAAGCTTGTAGGAAGCTGGTTTCTGTGAGACTTGCTTTCCCTATTACAGTTTGCAATTTGAATGTCAATTTATGCGTGTTGTTTAGGGATGCACCCTACCCAGCTTCCTCACTTAATGAAGCTGAACTGCTGTGGGATGTGCAGAAAAGCTTTCTCCACCACCACAACTCCCCTTACACAATTTCTGTGCTTTGACCTGTAGCATTGTCTATTTCATGTTCTTTCCACTACATACATAAGTATGGCTACATGGCTACTTACATTTTCATATAGTTTCTATCAATCCCTGAGTGACTCTGGGAGATATAGGTGTACAATTTGTTGCATTTTTTTAAGTGACTCTGGATTTCGTGTTTTATTATTCAGTCAATTTCAAGTCCTCATTCATAAAGTTTTACAAATCGTAATGTATCTGCATTGGTATACTTTGAATGTACCGCTTGATATGAGGTGACATCTCTATGAAAGGCTATAGGCTGGTTTTAAAGAAGTTTATCAAAATTCCACTGACTTGAAAGGTGTAAGAAATGGAAGTTTAAACTGATCTTGGTTCACGTGGTCCTTGTTTATTTTTTCTCCTGTTCCTTCATTGGAAAGACAGTGGGTTTTAATCTAGTCCTTGAAGTAATATGCAGTATTTCTTTATAGTTAGCATTTTCCTATTATGAAGTAAAATAAGTTTCTGTACTCTCAGGGAATGTCTTGGACTGAATTGCCAGAACAGCTGTGATGTAGCTTGATGTTGTCTTTGGTAGCTCTCTCTCCTTTTTCTCTACTACTGTGCTTCTGGAGTATCATTTGAAAAGTGTGTAAAGCTGCTCTGTCTTCTGTGCTCTGTGTGGTCATATCAGTGTTGCTTCTACTAAATTTATAAATATCTAAAGTATGGGGGTCAAGCTGATGGGGACAGACTCTTTTCAGTGTCGAGCAACAATAAAACAAGGGGCAGCAGGCAGAAACGGGAATGCATAAAGTTCCATACTAAAAGAAAGAAG
>PPHD01025172.1:0-11861 GCA_002909625.1 Bambusicola thoracicus
GGTCCCTGGCAGTGCCCCAGCCTGCCTCCAGGCTTGTGTCCTTCTGGGTGACACAGTTCTCTTGTCTCCACTCTGGGTTGGTAGCAGGCCCTGTTCAGAGACAGGAGATTCCCATAGCACACCTCTTTGTTTTCAGTGCTCACCTGTTAGATAAAGGCTGAAGGTATTAATTTTATTTATTTGCATTAAGAAAATAATAATATTTTTTTTAATAAAAGCAGCATAAAAGGCACGAGGGAGCAAAAACTGAAAGCTTCATATCTGGGGTTTCTTTTGTTTCGCTTATGGCCAGTGTCCAATTAAGACATGGGAGAGGGGAAGCATTTATTGTCCGGCAGCCTCCAACGCATCTCCTGCAGTGAGGCAGGAAAGACCAAATTTTACATCTCTGAAAACAGCAAGATAAACCAGAAAATATCATCTTATCCAAAATGAGAAGGAATGAATCCTTTCAATCTCATGCAAAGAAGCAAGAAAGATCACGAAATCAAAGCATTTTGAAGCACTCCTGGGTCACATTAAGCAGCTGGCACAGAGCAGCAGGGAAGTGCACAGTGTAGTTACTGCTTATTTTGTGGGCTTTATTTTGTTTGTTTCGTTTTTATTCCTCCAGACTCCACATAGAAAACAATGTAGGTTCGCCTTGTGGGAGAGGATGAAAATGTCTCTTGCAGGGTTGAAGGGCTGCACCTGAGCAGCCAGCATGCCCTTGTTGCTGGACTTGGAGTCACATCGATGCTCGAAACTTTCCATCCTCTGCCAGCAGAGCTCTCGTGATCTCAGATATATTGTCTGAGCACATCCGTTGGAGGACAGGCAGAGACCACCAACGCTCTAACTCCAAACAGGCTTTTTTCAAAGGGAAAAATGGTGGATTCTCACCACGGTGATTATAGGGGATTATTCTAGGATTCTCAGAAGTATCTCAAAACCAATCTTTCTAAGTTATTTCTGAATAGCTATTGAATGGATAATTTCCATACCCATTATCAAAATGATGTGCTGGTGGTGAAATTTAGCTGTATTGTATTTGATCAGTAATTGGTGAAATGTTTTCCTAGGGTTAAAAGTAGTGTCGGCAACAGCTCTGTGTAGGGATTTACAAGGTGTTTAGATATATTTTTATGTATTCAGTTGCTTTATGCTACCCAAATGCTTTGATGGTGTGGAGAAAGCTAACGGGATTTATCTGACTATTTAAAGACAAGCTGAAAAGACTTTTACCTTCCAAGACCCAAGTTCAGAGTTGTATTGCTTCTGTTAGCTGCTGGTGACACAACAGCATCTAAAACAACACATGATGCTGAAGTCTTGGCAATTAATGGCTTGCAGTTCTGTAAAATAGGGCAGGCTCAAAAGATATCAATGGAAATTCAATTACCAAGGAAAACATTGCTGTTAAGACTGAAAACTTTCCTTAGTTTAGTTTGTTTCTTTCTGTTTGTGGCCGTAAGAACTAGGATTACACCATATCTTTGGTTTCATCTCACATTATGTAAAATAAGAATTTGGGGAAATGTCCCCTAGTTTTTCCACTAGAACAAAGAGAAGATTAAAGCTGGGAGAGAGTAAAAATGGAGATATGGAAAAGAGAACCGCACCCCCACCTGCCCCATTTACAGTTTCAGGTAAACTGAAAAGCTAAAGGCCATTCTGAGATGCCACGTTTATAAACCCAGTCAGAGGTAACATGGCAAGGAGAGATTTTTGTAATCAACTCCATCATTGCTTTATATAACACACAGAACATCAAGCCATTGCAACGCAAGAAATCAGATATTATAGATCAACAAGTGTAGCCTAACTTATCACCAGGCTAGCTGATATGAAACAAAGCTTTACGTCAACTGGATAGTGATTACAATTTTTTGGTAGCAGCAGCACTTCATTGGTGTGTATTTGAGGTAAATTTGCTTACGTTCAAAACACTGCACTGACAGAGTATTTGTCTTCCTATGCTGAAGTATCTTTAATGTTGATGTTTCCCATAGAAGACCTTACTGATTTCCCTTTTAGTGGACCCTCATGGAAAGCCCCACGCTCAGGGCACCAACAGAAAAAGACATTGGGAAGGAGAGGAAAAAAATGCAACACGTCCACTTTGGATGCCTTGCACCACATCTAGCTGGGGGAACTGCCAGGGGAAACCATTTACATGCACTCTCCTTGTCAGAAGAGCAAGCAGGCTGAAAAAGTTGGATGTGCACAGTAAGCGGAAGCTGACCCGGGCAGCCTTGATTTACATAGTGCACACTTGGGACCTGCTCATTACCACATCTCCCTAATCATCACCTCTACATGATGGGCACACGGACGTGAATATGCCTTGGGATCCCCAGTGCTTCATTTTCCTCGCAGCCTCCAGCCCAGCTCTTTTGCAGTTCTTGTGATATGACAGATGCACATATCATTGAAAGCAGGTCTTGCATGGCATTACACAATGTAAATCAATAATGTGAAAATACAGCCGTTAACACAATGTACAGTTTTGCCTATTACCACAATGCCCTGCTTGTTCCAAAAGAAAGCAATTTTATGCTCCACTGAAGCATGGTTTGCTTCGCCTTCAACTAGCGGCAAATGCCAGCTACTGCAAAACGTAAGCATTACGCAAGCAATGTCCTGGATTTATTTATATGTATCCATGCAAAGACTAATTTCCTCAAGGACTGGGGCTGGATTGCGACACTGGGACAGAATCCCTGGGAAAGAGGGGCTGAACTGCTCTGACCTTGCCTCCACCGGCACTCAGGTCCTCATCCAGCAGAGCCGCAATGCCCCGTGCAGCTCACTGCATCCCATTGGATGAGATGTATGGAAATCATACCATGAAGCCTCTGACCCTGTAGTTATAGAAATGAGCCTGATCGGCTGCTCCTGTGGGCTTCAATTCAGGTAGAAATTAATTCCTCTTAGCTCAGCGGGGATCTGGCCAATGCTAGGGGTTCTACCAGGAGGAGCCAAGTGCTGAGGCTCATCGCCAGGCCCTTCTGATCCTGTTGGTTTTTGGTCCATGACACAAAGCTGTGCCCCTCTCTTGTGGGCTGTCATTCATGGAGGAGAAGAGAAAACTATCCTGACGGCCTTATTATTTCTATTATACGGCCTAGATTAATTTTGATTTTCCTTTGACTCCTTTGTTGTGTTTATTTCAAGGGATTTCTGTCACCTCCCTTCTATACTTCAGTGTATCTAGAAAATATCTGTCAGGAGTGATTGTGTATGACTTGAAGAAAGTGCAATTTTTAAGACTTGAATTCACTTTAAAATCCACACTGCTTTCTATTCTTTTTTTCCCCCCACATTAACGTGTCTCCGAGCTGAAGCTCCCACAGCTGACAGCACTGTGTATGTTATTAGAAATTACTGCCACAAGACCTTTCCAACACCAGGTCCCTCTCTCTCCCATTTCTTGCTCTAAGCACCAGACTTGCATGGAATCACCACATGCTGAGTATTTGCATTACAGCCAGGGACGTTCTGAATATACAGCTTCAGGAAGCTGAAGCAGGACTGCAGAGGAAACCCAAGATCCTCCAGAGAAATTTCCCCATAGCCATAGACAAGTATTTTCAAATGTGAATGGCATTCCACCACTCTGACAATCCTCTTTAAATATATCATTGCCGTAGACGACTAGACAGACAGACACATACGGTTGACATTAGCATGTAGCTTCTGCTGTCACCCGCAGACGAGCTGCGTGGATGGAATGATGATGCTCTTGGCCTGACTTTGGGGAGTTTCACATATTAGACAGTACTAAAAGAATTTTTAATTGGACTCATTTTACTTCTTTTTTTTTTTTATCAGAAATGAGACAATGCGCGCGAACCCCTGTGGTTACTGTATTCTCAATCAGCTGCCAAACAATATTATAGAAGTTATGATTGGATTAATGAAACGCTTGTAACAAAATTAAGATTGCAAGGAAATTATCCTATTAGGGGCTTTAATTTAAACTGGTGGGACAAAATTAGTCCTAAGTTAGAGAAAACAACTAATTGACTAGATATCGCTCGGTTGATAAATGCGCCAGTAGGATCCCACTCCCGGGATGTCATTCTGCTGTTTGTATGGATTTTGAAGGACAATACATCAGCAGCTCTATTCCATCTCCTTTTGTATTGAAACGGTGCTGAGCTCTGAACATGCAGAGGATGGATTGGTTTGGGATGGCTCTGGGCCTTCCTTGGGATCCTGACCACTCTGTTGCAGTCATCCAGCATTGACACCAACTGGGACACTAGGATGAGATGAGAACTCACTTCTGCCCATGGCCTCGTGTCCCACCCAGTAGAGGACGCCTCAGTGCTGGTGATAAACTGGTCTAAGCTGTGTTCTCCACGAACATGTGAACTGGCATAGTGCTGGATCCTCTCCTTGGTGTGGTTTCGGGAAATGACAATAGGATAAGGCGGCTATTCTGGGTCCCAGTTGCATGTGGGGGGGAATGGATGGGTGGATGAAGGAGAAGGGGAGCCTTGTCGGGTCTGTAAGGGGATCCCTTCAGCTGCAAAGCTGAACCATTTTTAACCGGGACTCATAGTGTTGGTAAAGGCTATCAGAAAACAAACACGAGTCCCTGTGTATCAGGTGGCAGCTATCCACAGTCAGGCTGGGGTTTCCCTTGATTTCCAAGACCCCATCAGATCTCCCCGGCTGCCTACAGCCTTTCAAACATGCTCCTGGCTGCTTAACGGCAAAGCTTGATTTCCTGCAGAAATCTTGCCTCTTTAGGAAAACATTTCCAGTGCCTGTGTCTGTCCTTGGCCCTCAAGTGGTAAATCCCAGACAAATAAAACTGTATTCAAAGCAATAAATTCAGTGCCTTTCCTCAGAGGCTTTATTTTCTCATTTAGTGACCCCTTGTTCCCCATGTCTTTGACACTTCTCCGATGTGCATTAAGCAAATATGCAATCATCCTTTCACTCTCTATCTTTGCTTTCATTATGATTTTTTACACTTCATTACATTTCCCTCTATAATTGCAACTCTTTATTGTACCAAAGTTTTATGGCTCTTTCCTCTCTTCTCTCACTTCTCGTGTTTCTTTGTTATTCACGTTAGCTTTTCTTGACACTGTGTTCCTAGTACATTTTCTAGATGTCAAGCAAACTCTTAGGCCTAAACTCATTTATCTTTGAACACTTTCCATTTCCACTTCAGTGCCCTACCCCAATGAATTCCATCCAGAACTTCCTTTTCTTCTAAAATTGGCTGTGCTGCTTTTATTCAGTGTTCTTCCCTTTTTAGGCCTAATTATAAATCCAATTGTTAGCCCCTGAATGCTTCCACGAGCTCCATTCATTTTCAAGCGCGGTTCTGCCATAACTGCCAGGGGAAGTTGCGTGACTGCCCTTTCAAAATCCTAAGATGATCCATAGGAGAAAGAGAGATGTTATTTCTAACTTAAATTAAGCCCTCGCACAAGATTGGGCTGTCTGTCCCCAAGGCCTGGCTGCCTGTCCCCAGATTTAGTTGCCTTAAGAAAGAGAAGGATGCTCAGCACTGCGGTTGATCCCAGCCCTATTGCAGCTGAGTGCAGGGAACTGGTTGAAATCCCACTGCTCCTGCCAAAGAGTCTCAAGCACACAAACCACTGCTTTCCTTCAGAATTTGGTACCAGCTGCTTGAATAACCAAGTGTTAACTCAGCCTGGGTGTCACTGAGCTGTTGGTTGAAATTCAGGTTAGTGCCCTGGTCATGTGGGCTGTATGGGGAACCCTTTTAAATGACACGACGGATTTGGGATTTGTTCCTGAGATACATCTGGCAACATTCGCCTTTCCAGTTCAGGTGTTCAGGAGGTTTAGGTAGCTTTCTCTGGGCTGAATATTCTCAAAAAGGGAACGATCAGATCTGGGAGCATGGTATGAAACAGAGAACAAACAGGAACATGATGCTCTTCTTGTGCAAACATTAGCAGGATTTGCTGAGCTCTCAAAGAAGCAAAGCAGCATTCCTGTTTCTCCTCCAGAATTGCCCTTGGAGGGACATGATGCCAGAGAGAATTGCTCTTGTCCACTTATTTACTGATTTAACCTGATTTCTTCCTGTTCTTGGAGTGTCTGGAAAAAGCATGAGTAATGTGATGACAAAGTTCATCCTTTGCTCTGAGTCGAGTAGAATGTCATTGACTGCACACACCTGGGGCACCATCATCCCCAGCCAGCATGGGGCTGCTCTGCTCTGCTCTCCAGGCTTGCAAAAGCTCCCTGCTCTGACTCCTTGTGACCTTTCAGACCACTGCTCAAGCAAAGTCAGCAACCCTAAATGATAAAGGGTGCTGGTACTTCAGGAATGTGAGCGATAGCAGTGCACCCTGAGGTGCATAGATACGTGTGGTTGTGCACGTTGCACCAGGCACATATAGAATCATGGAATCGTAGAAGGTTGGGTTGGAAGGGACCTTAAAGCCCAACCAGCCCCAACCCCTGCCATGGGCTGGTTGCCCCTCACCAGAGCAGGCTGCCCAGGGCCCATCCATGGCCTTGGGTGCCTCCAGGGATGGGGCACCCACAGCTTCTCTGGGCAGATCCACACTATCACTGAACACTGGTAATTTCAAGTCCTGTCCCTGCCATGGGACTGCTGCTGTGATTGTAAGCAAATAAACTCAAAGGCACTGTGAGGTTTTGGCAGTTTTAAATGAGCTTTCTTAAGTGAAGCTACTTGAAATGGTAGGATCCGTTATGAATTTATTGGTTTTGGTGTGGCAGCCGTCTCCAGTGGGTGTAGGGAAATGTTGGGGGTGTTTTAGCTTCCACCTGAAATGTTTATCCCAGTTTGCAAAACCTTTTTTTTTTTTTTGGAATCTTTAGCATATTCCTACGTGTGGACAGGGTGTTTTGTCTCCTTTTATCTTTTATCTGCCTATCTGGCAGATAGGCATAGGGAGATGTCTTAAGAAGCTTCTCTGTATCAGGCCAGTCAAAAGAGATGACCTGAAAAAAAATCAGCTCTCATGTAGTGTATCATGTAAGTAATCTCATGATTTTGCTAAGTATCTACAGTCAGCTGTATATGCTGGATGACTATGACTGGATTATTATAGTCTGTCATTTCAGTATGAATTCAGACAATATTTTAAGTGGGTATTATTTAATAGGCTGGAAGAAGCCTTTGGAGCTGTTATTATCTCTCATGTAAATGTGTGTTGAAGCAAGATGAGCAGGCGTATCATCTTGCTATGGACCACATGGCTCCCATGGAATGGCTGAGGGCTTGGTACCACACCAGAGCTGCCACCCTAGGAGATAGGGATGCTGGCACTGGGAGGTGTGTGAACCCCCTAGTTGGTAAGCAAGGGACATTGGTTTGAAGGGCTGCAGCTGTGCTTGGCAGGATGAAGTTCAACATGAGACTTGGACCTCAGGGATGTTTTCACCAAGACTTCATGGGTTGAATTGACCAAACACTTCACTGCAACCATAGCTGACAACCACAGCTGGCGAGTGGGGATGGAACCCCACTTGGCACACAAAGCTTTTTAGTGGGGTGCTGCCATTAGAAGCACCAATGGGAACACAGGGTGTTCTGAACACGATCTTGAAATCACCATAAGAGTAAGTTTCATCCGGTTGGTTTTCCATCCCTGCCCCAGCACCTCGCTGCAGCTGCCACCTGATATTGTGGGGTTTTTTTTTATTCAGCTCAATAAAAATCTGTGATTCATTAAGTGCTTGTCATGTTTTGATACGTGGATCAGGAACTGATCAATAGCCAGCCAAATTTAATAAAAAGGAGCTCCATTCTTGGGAAATGAGCTTGTTACCATGCCAACTATCGATCTCCCCTGACAAGCTGCTGTAAGTTGCAAAATGGGGTCCTGATGGGTTGGTCGGTGTCCTTGATGCCTGCCAGCCTCTACTGCAGCCTCTTTATTTAAAAGACTTTGGAGACAGCCTTATTTTAAAATGCTACATCTATGTATCTCTTTGGCAGAGGTTCTAGACTGCCTGGAGCTGGCAGAAACCATCCAAAGGCTGTGCTTTTCTTACTGGCTATAAGGTGGTGGCATTGCAATGCAGAAGGAGCGGAGCTCTGGATGTGCACCCACTCTGATATGAGTGATGCTCTGAAACATTTGGGAGATGGAGGTCTGTCAAACACAAATAACATATCCCCAGAGTTTTGATCTGTCTGACCCATTTGCAGTGTTCCTGGATTTTTAATTGCACTTTATTCTCCTTTTATTTATGAGAAAGAAGGTGGATGTGGCTGTCTGCTGCCAGTCCAACAGCGGCCCACGTCCGTCTCCAGGTCTGTGGCTCAGGGCCAGGGGTGGAGATTTTAAGACTGGATGGTGAATGGCGTGTTGGTTGCCAAGAGTTTGTAGGCAGGGGAAATCCAACTCTGTGCTCTGTACAGTCCCTGAGACTCCCCTAGAGGAGGTTATCCAGTAAAACTGAAACAAAGGCAGAATTTGATAGGAAATGATATAAAGATCTCACTGAAAGCCACTCGGGGAGAGAGAGTATAGCGTAATTCACGGCTTTACCAGATTAAGTACCGTAAAACTTATCTTGATCTGATGTTGAAATTAGCTCTGCTTTGAGTGGGGTGGGACTCAAGACCTCCAGAGATTACTTCTGACTGATGTTTTTCCGTGATTTCATCTCAGCAATGCAATGTGAGGTCTGACACAGAAATGTGCGTAGAACCCGCATTCCTGGGTGTTCCGACCTGCAGGGTGACCTGCACCAAACACCAAATATTGCTGAGAAGTACTGGTGTATTTGAGATGCCGGAGCAGCCCCAGTGCCTTGGCTCTGTGAAATAGAGATTCTTGAGCAGTGCTGTTTGCTGGAGTTACGGCACTGCCTCCCCTGCTTTCTCTTACTGTATCCCTCCTCTGTGGGCTGAGCTCGTCCCAAACGCCCCGCGTTGAGATCCCTTCTTTCAAAGGCTACTGAAAATCAGCAGCCATTGCCACAGAGATAGTTAACGTGAGTCCTTCCGTGGAAAGGTCCTTTTGATATATGATAAAATGGGGTGAAATTCTTCAGTGAGGTGTGAGGACTGGTGTGACAGCTGAGCAGGGATGGGGTGCAGCACCTCTTGCACTTAATACTGTAGAACCACAGAATCATTAAGATTGGAAAAGAGCTCTAAATCCACCTAGTCCCACCACCAACATATCACCAGCATGTGCCAAATGGAGTCTAAAACAGAGCTCTCCCTAAAATCCAATGGATGTTGTTATGGAGAATGCCAGGGCAGAGCCCTGCAGGATTTTCGTGCACTAACAGCTGCACATTGTGTTTGCTGTTGCAGTTTGCATTGCAGCATGGCAGTGGTGGAGAAGTAAGACAGCCACATGCCGACACCACTGCAATGACAAATAAGAGAGGGAGACCCTCTGAACCCCACGGGAGGATAAGGATGATGGCACTTTGCAGGAGCAGAATCACAGCCCCTGGGCACGCAGCCCTTGCCCCTCTCAGCCTGACTCTCACACCTGGAACAGCAGACAGCACAGCAGTCCAACAGGTTTGGGTGATGGCTGACCTGGAAAACACCTCTTGCGTAGGAGCTCCCCAGCATTAGCCCTGCAGACAGCTGCCCTCATCCAGCATCGCTGCAGAGCAGCACGAGGGGAATGGCACGGAGCGCAGCGCTGCCAGCAGCTGTGTGTCCCCATCCTCAGCTCTATGCTCCCCAAGGAGCCCTCGTGGCGGCTTCTAAGGTTCATCGTTAGCCTCACATCGCATCGTGCTTTGGCTGAAAGTTGAGCTGACTGTGTGCTGTCTCTGCAGGCTCCTGGTGCGCCTCCCCTCCCCGAGTACACAGCGATGTCTTACAGACAGGACGTGTGTGCTTTGGCTGTATGAAATCATAACGTTCTTTCTATAGGAGAAAACATTTAATTTTGCTCTAAATTCCACTCCAACCAAACCGATCTCCATTTACATCCCGGATAATAAATCACAGCAACATAAAGTCTCGTGCACAGAACTGAAGTGGTTTCTTAAAGCAAATATGGCAGGAAATAAGTCATCGTCTCGCAAAGCCAGTTCGCTCTCATACACAGCGCTCCCTGAGCTCTCTGCTCCGAGCTCCGAGCAGGCACGAAAAGCCATCAGTCTGAAAAATGGGGAGAGACCTCTGAGTCGTAGCAAAGCCCTGCGAGAGACACCGCATGATGCTGCTATCAAAACAACACAGAACTTGGTCAGAGAATCACCCCATGAGCCCTCCCCGACTCCTGGGCTTGCAGTGCGCGGGTACTCAGATATCACAAGGGCCATTAGTTTGGCTCCTTAGAAAAATAAGGTCGTGCTGCTCTCCCATCTTCCCTCTGTGCTTTCCCTTTTTCTTCTCTCCTCCTCAGCTAATGTTGGGATTTTTTTGTCTGCTTTTTTTTTTTTTGGCCTTCCTTTCTAGTTTCCATTTCTATCGTGCAGACACGCCGCGGCGAAGCGATGTAAGCAATGCATAATATATTTGCAGTAATGTATGATTCATTTACCAGCGTTCATAATTAATGCGGATGTGTTTTACATACACAGAACTTCCTGCCTGCATTTTATGATGTGAACACTCTTCAAAATCTAATAAAATGTAAGCCATTAAAAACAATGGTACTTTTCCTGTTACGAGATCTGTGTGCAGCTTTGCAGCAGGAGCTCGGTGTGAGCCGCTACTCCAAGCACTGATTTTTTGCTGCTCCTCATTCCACGGGTAGAAACGATCCGTGTTATTCCAGTGATACCACCGTGGCTGTGGGTATCCTCCTGCTTTCGTGCCCTGAAAACTTTCCAACCCAAATACTTATTCTATCCGCTGTCTGGAGGTCAGCAGCCCAGATGAAATTATGCTGAATGTGTGAAAAAGAAACTCGCAAAGACTGCACAGCAGCATCTGTAAAATATCAGCTGTATAACGCCAGGGTTTCCACCTCCAAAAATCCTCGTCCTCGCTTGGGGCACACACAGCTCTGGGCCCCAGCACCTTTTTGCAGTGGTATTTCTGTGTCTATTTCCCATCGGTATCAATGCCAGGCAGGGGCTGCTGAAGAGCTCAGGCCACGCACTTTATCTGCACGTTATTCCCTTCCTTGGGCAAAACTGGAAACCCAAAACTATTCCGCACCTCATATTGAAGCTGAGTTACCCACCAGGCTTTGTTCCTTTATGCAGACAGGTTTGGGAGCTCTATGGTCACACTATGCATGCATGGAAAATTAATGCCAATGACAAAACCTCTGCAAGGACATCAGCACCCACCTGGGGAGCACCATAGAGAGGCTGTGGCTGTCAGCAGGTGAGGAGCATCATTGGCTGCAAGGAGTTAAACTTATGCTCTCTGGGGTGGGTTTGAAGCGCAGAGCTGTTGGGTGTATCTCATGTTGTCTGCTTCAGCGATGGGTATTTTTTTTCCCTTGCAACTGAGGAGGCTTATTGTAGTGTTGAGTTCTGTGCTCTTCTTTGATATTTAGGGCTAGAGATCATGCTGTATATTTCCCAGATGGTGGATTTGGTCTGTGTGCTTATTTCTTCCTTTGCACTTTCTTTTTTAACAGTTGTTAAATTCATTATTTAGAGGGGAAACCCATATAAATGTGTATCTATGCTAAGGTTCAAGAAAGGCAGCAAGCAGGGGAGGATGAAGCAGCAGTGCCGTGCTGAAACATACATTTGATGACTGTTTTAAGTGCATCTCATTAGTATCAGAGACCTAGCAGTGACTTCTACCTGCTGCAGGTGATGCTGAGGCTTTCTGTGCAGCTATACCTATTTCAGTGCCAACACTGCAGCTGCTCCTACCACACTGCCCCCTCTCCTTAAGCCCGGAAAGCCACGGAGCTGCTCCCCTGGGCTGCCCCAGCAAAGCCCTGACAGTGGCCGTATTGGTG
>PPHD01025173.1:0-11861 GCA_002909625.1 Bambusicola thoracicus
CCAAGGAAGTGATACAGATATGAATTTTATCTTGAGCTTAAATGGAGAGGGCTAATAAATTCAAAGTCAATTTGTTTGAATGCTGGTACTTGTTATCTGTGCTTGTTTTAAGTAGCACTCAAGATGTTTGTAACTGAAACAGTAATGGAAGAGGAACTTTTCTTTTTCTCCAGCTGTTCCCTTTAATGCGTTTCAGAACAGTGTATAGTCTCCCCTTTCTAGGATCCTGGGCCCCCATCATCCTGTATGGGATCTGGCATGGACTCATGAACAGAATTGTACTTCTCAGGAGACTTGCACTTGTGGGACAAGTTGCAGTGTTGGACTCTTTGCTCTTCTTACACATCTGGGAAAGTGGAGTTATTATATAATAAGTTCATATTAAAGCTGCCTGTCAGAGATGAGTTTTCTGTGAAGAACCTTTCCTTTGTTTCTGGAATACATTTAAATGTGATGTTTTAATACGTCAGATTGAACTCCTAAGATTGTTATGGGGAAGATGGAGACAGTGTTTTGAAGGAGCTGACCTTCTTTTTGATCAAATGCGAATGTAACAAATCAGCTTATAATTTAAAAGCTTTAAGAAGCTTTTTAGGTTCTCTTTGAGAAGCTGGTATTATCACTTGATGAGCTGCTGAAGTTTTCTGGAAAGGTATTCCTACATAAAAAATGGATAGCAACATTTTGGGGAGTGTGGAGAAGATGGCTTTAAGAACAGCTTATTTTACAAGTCACTACTTAAAACTTCAACATCCCTCTTACCTGACCCCCCATTCCAACCCAGACTGTACTGGAACGAATGTGCATGTTGGCTGGCTCTGATGGGTGGGATGCATGGAGGCTTCTGTAACTGAATGGCAGGTCCTTCTTCTAGCCAAGAGGTGGTGAAGCTCTTGGGAAGTGTCCCAGAGTTGGTACTGCAGTGGACACAAGAAGTGTCTTGCTCTCAGTGTTGTCAAACAGTGAGGGAAGGTGACCCTACAGGGATTTTCTTGGAGAATGAGTGGGGCAAGAGAACTGAAAATGTTGGAGGAGGGCTATAGAGGTTGTTGTGCTGTCATTCAGTTAGGTAATACAAAATCGTGGAAAGTAGAGCTTCCTTGGTTCTGCTGTTAAAGTAATTATTTGCAACAATGTGTGTAATTCATAATGATATATATCTTAATGTTAGTGAGTCTGGAAATCTCAAAACGATGTTATGCTTCAGACATGGACATTTCCTGTTGTTTTATATTTCTACCAACAGCTGCCTTGGTATTTAACATAATTTGTTGTCGAGACAGTTTTCATAATGTAAATCAACACACAGCTTTTATATTCCCTTTTATGGAAACAGGAATAAGGAGGCATGAATGTTAACTCACTCATCTGACAGCGCTGTTTACTGATAACTCATAATTAGCTAATGTCCTTTGTGATAATACTGTTAACCTTCTCAAAGTGAACTGATAATAAATAGATTGTGTGCATTTGTTACACAGATTAGCTTTTCCAGTGAGTCTAGGCTTGCCTAGATTCTTCTTACGCATGGGTATTCAAGGGAATTTACTTAAATGCTGTAAGAGTAGAAGCGAAGGCAGTCGGACAGGTCCAATATGCTCTATTCCCTTTGTCTGTGAACACCCCACGCAAAAGGATGATTATGTCGGTTCCCTGTACAATCAAGTTTTACCAGATTATCTTCCTTTTTACTTCCCCTACAAGATGGACAAAGAAAATATGTAACACATTTTGTACGTAAGCTTCTTGTTGTTGTTTTTTTCTCCCCTTCTTTTTTGTTACCTGAGGCTTGATGATTTGGCTTCTTCCCTTGCCTTTCTGCCGTGTTTTGATGATTGAACTATCCTCGTTGGAGGCGTCTGTTCCCCACCTGTGGCCTATGAGTAATGAGAGAACATGAGTTCTGCTGAGAAATGCAGTTGGTCTCTGTTCTTTTTCCTTCTTGCTTGAATGTCTCACATGTTCTGTTCTGTCTTGCCAAGTATCGAGATATTGCCATCTTTTGCAAGTTTTTGAGGTCTGATTGGTATTGATGGAACAAACCTTCAAAACCAAAACTGAAGCTTCTTCCTTTTTTGTTTTGTTGTTTTTTTTCCCCCCAAGTTCAACAATGAAGTTTCTTCACTTTCTCTTACTTGCATTCTCCAAATTTTACAGTAGCAAATCACTTCTTCTTTCTTTTTTTTCCTTCTTTCTTTCCTTTTCTGTAAGGGAATGCTTTAAAGGAAATTCAGAACATTCTGGAGTATATGAATATACAAGGTTATTTTATTAAATATGCAAATCATTTGTGTGGGTCAGACTTAAGCATTTAATATTATCTATAAATTAATACCTTTTAACCATCATGTGTTTCCTTCTTCTGATTCATAAATTATAAGGCAAGGAGAAACCTGTAGGGACACCTACTCTGGCATTCTACAGGAAACACAACATGGAGTAATGGTGTCGGAGATTTTGTAATTTGGTCCTGCCAGTCAAAGTAATGTGTTTATTTAATCACTGACAAATTTGACAGAGTGGACAATCAGAAGACCGGGATCCTGGAGCTAGAACTTTAGTAAGGCATATCCAGTGCATGTGGGAATCCCAGTAGCCTAGTGAAATGAGGTATTGCTGAAAGTAGTTTTAATGTAATGGTAATGTATGCATTTAAAATATTAAAATATCTGTAAGGTTTTAGATGACCCGGAGTCGCATTTTAAGCATTATTTTTTAAAGTGTTACTGGAAAAAGTGCTCAAACATTTGCTATCAACGTAACTGTCCAGGAGGTAAAGACAATTGCAGGACTTTGTTTGCGAAGACAGCAGGAGTGAAACATAGTGAATAGATTATAAAATTTAACGGCAAATATAATTATTTTCATAGTGACTTGGGAGGAACATGTTTTTTTTTTTTGTGTGTGTGGTAAGTGTACAGTATAGGGTGTTTGGGTTTTTTCAGCCGTTTGTTTTTTAATGCTTATTACTCTAAGAAAACAATGCAAATTGATCTACTGACTTCTGCACTGATTAGGTCGTGTATTTTTTCCTGCCTCAAAAATGAGGGCAACTGTTCCCTCAAAAGTATTGCACAACAGAAGCAATCTATGTACGAGGCAAGTTTTTTCTTGGCTCTGTGGACTCTGACTATGAGAGAACTGAAATATTTTTCTTTTCTTGAACCTGCTAGTGATGGTATTCACAAGGCATGAAACCTTGTTTTCTGAACAAAAGCGAAGATTGGAGGAGCGGTGGTTTTATCTTTTCTCTGCATCACTTCTTTTGGCAAACTTATGCTGTGATGCAGATAGAAGCCTTAAATTAGGTGATGGGCTAATGGGCTGGATGAGTAGCGAGCTGATTACTCTTCCTGATGACCAAGAATTGTAGCACACCCTCTTTCAGTCACCTTACTTCATCCACACCCTCTTCTAACCTGTTAGAGATGTTTGTCTCATCTACATGTCATGCCTAGGTTTTTAGACCGTGTAAGCTTTTTCCAGCAAAGACTGTCATCTCTTGTGTGTGATGTCTAGAACAGTGAGGACCCGGAGTAGTATTCCATATATAGAGAGCAGTAGAGCTTCTCAGAGTTGTGTTATTCTGCACGCTGCACCAAGTTATTTTTTTACTGAGGGTAGAAGATGTGGTGTTCTTTCATTTATGAACATATCTTCCCACAAAACTGTTCTTCTATAGAAATCTTTGGGAAAAAAAGTCATTCTAGTTTTGCCTTGTTTCTGACTCCATTCTGTTAGACAGAAGGCCTGTTGTGTGAATAACAAAAAAATTAGTTCTAGGTAAGGTCTAGAGGAATAATAACCTCCAGTAAGGGCGTTTCTCACTTATTCCAAAGGCTTTTTCTTTCAAAAAGTGCTGTTGTATCCATACGTTGTATCCGTTGTATCTATAGTGGCCTGTTGGTCTTTTTTCTGGTGGGGTGGGTAGGAATACACATTTGTACAGATGTTTATGTGAGTGCTTGTTATTTTCTGGTTTCTAGAAGAAATATACGTAGAGAATAAACTGAAGGCTCCTTTTTTCACATACTTGCTATATTTTAATATTGGAATATCAAATGCACTTCATTGTTAATGTATTTAGTGAGTACTGAGACTTCAAGCAAATGTACAATGTATGCTTAATTTCAGTTGATTTCTTTTGAAACAGGATAGAATGCACTTTGCTGTTACATTCTAAGACAGTATTTTTGCTTAACAGTTACTAGATTTTCTCCCAACAGACAGGATTTATAAAATGGCATTCTTGAACTGTACTGTCACCAAACTCCAGTACTGAAACTTGCTAGCCCAAATGGTTGGTTAGAGAGCTGGCATTATTCTGTTGCAGCACTGGGTGCATGGGGAATCACTCCTCACAGCATACACACCCAGGATCTAAAGCAAACAGATTTTTTGCGTTTTAGCATGTCAGTATTCCTACAATTTCCACGGAGCGCCTGCCTATTCCTAGAATTGCTGTTTATTGTATTGTATTAAAACCTAGTACTGGGCGTGTGCTGTGTTTGTATGGGATTCTTGCAGGGAGGTCTTTGGTGGTCATGAGGTTCTGTGGAAAAGTGTTATCCAGGCAGAGTTCATGTGTGTTATGTGTGCCAGGTCCCATATATGATTGGGAATTTACGTACAAAAAACATCACTGCTGAATAAGTTTCTAATTAGCACTTCAGCCTGTATAATCAGCTGTAGCAGTGCGCAGTGAACAGTGTATCTACCTTCTCAAGGGTTGTGGAACGTTGAGACTCTGCTTTTAGGCTCCAGATGTCCTGTTTATCTTGGAAAAAAACAGCCTTCCCTAGACGGAATGTCAGTTTATTGCAGATTTTGAACTGACTGCTGAAAGCTCTGAATTTATTGTGCCAGCTATCATTTCCCCTCTTCGGAGTAGTTAGTTCTTCTAACTGTATAGGTATTTTTTCAATACGTGTTTTAGTATCAAGAAATTCAGACTTAGAGTCTGCACGGTGTCTATGTGCCACCTGTTTGCCTCAACAGAATCAGTGAACTTCTGTGTTTCTATTGATATACACAATGGTCATAGCCTTCTGAAGAGAAGTATCAGTTTAATTTACCTACTTTTTACACTTGACCAGTGATTTGATAAGAATTAGATTTGTTAAATGTATCGATATGTATTTATCTGGTTTAACTCAAAATATTCTTGTTGCACTTTATTGTCATCGATCATAAGTTGTCTTTAGTGGTAAAATCATACACACACACACACACATATATATATATACAGTAATTGCAGGCCTATTTTTGTTAGTCTGGGTAGTTTTCGGAAGCTTGATTCTATCACAGGGTATGCTGGTTTCAAATTAAGCATTGGTACAGAAAAGAGGAGAGTAATCAAGTGAACTTAACAGCAATGTTCTGTTAAAATGATGAACGTTTTCCTTCAGTTAACTTGTTGAGATCTTGAGAAGCAGCCCAGGAAAACATGTTCGGTTGACCTGGGGTTCTGAGTATTGGATTGTTATTTTCAGAAGTGTGTATTTAACTAACCTTACTCTTAAAAAATGCAGTGATCCCTAATGATCTCACGTGGCTGGCAGCCCAGACTCATCTGAAAAACAGCACTGTGCCCTGCAGCACCATAGTGGGGTGTGTGTTTAGCACTGACTCAGGAGAGATCATCATTTCCTGCAGCAGCTAGTTAGCCTAATGCTGTGTAGCCTGAGATGTGGCAGAATCACGGCACGAGGTGATATGGCTACAGGCATTTGAAGTATTGAAGCTGGACTTGTAAAGGATATGACGTATAGTTTTCTATCACATTACAGATTATTCTCAGATCCACCTCTGATGAATGACACGTTGCTACTTTTTTACAATGATAAAGTATGCTGTGAAACATCAGTGAATGTGAAGACCAGAAATTGTGTCTTTGGATAAAGTAATTAAATTAACTTTTATAAATACAACTAATTGCGAAGTCAGAATCTAAAAGCAGAGTATTATGTTCTGGAGTTATTACATGGGATTGTTTTTAGATCTCTGCTGTACTGTAACATCAAGCCTATGGAGTGTCAGTAATTTTAATGTTTAGACCAGCTTTGGTCTTAGAGAAGTTCATGGGAACCTAGCAGATTTTTGCAAGATGATAGGTTCTAATTCCCTATGTTAAATAGATGGGAGACTATTATTCTTGTTTGAGTTTGTTTGTAGAAAAAAGAAAAAGAAGAAAAATTAAAGGAAATTATGCAATTTTTCTGTAGGAAGAATATGAAATAAATAATCTGTATGAAATTGTAAGCAGTCAGCTGTTCCCACAATGGCCTGAAATCCAATGGAATGCTTTGAAAGCATGAGATTTTCAGTTTGCATTATCATTACACCAAGTTGCGGGAGGAAATATGTGTTGTTAAATGCCAGTTCACCAACATGTGTATTTTGGTATTTTGGTTTCTGTGGCTTTTGTTGTTGTTTGTTTGTTTGTTTTAACAAATCAATTCTAAAAATTCTGTTGTTGATAATTTCCTGTATCAGCTAAATTGGTGGTAGTCCCAACGAGGCAGAATATTATACATACCACTAAAGACTATAGTCGGAGCTCCCCAGCTCTCCAGTCAGTTCAAGCTAGTTTGAGAAAACTGTCGCTTTTTGATTGGTCACATACCCGTATGTACATCAGATAGTTGTCCATGCTTTGTGTTACGATAACCTGCACAAACTGTCTCTAGATCTTGAAAGCCTGAAAAACATTCTAGTTTAATATTTAGTTATGCATTTGTAGACTGAAATTGATTAAAAAGTGTATGATTGTGTTAACATTGATTTATGTGAATGCTTTATCACTTAATTTACTCTTTCAAAAGCCAATTGTTTCTATTTGAGTAGTGGTAATTCTTGCAGTTGTCATTTAAAGAAAGGAAAATCCCAGTGAGCATCTTCCCTCTTTTATGTTCAGTATATTTGAGAAAGTGGCTTTCAGTGACATTCTTTTGTCTTTCAGATTTATGTGCCTGGGTTGTTTGGCTTTTGAGCCAACTGTTGGAGGTGATTGTGAAGATTATTTGGGAAGCTGAGTGAGAACTTGTGTTAGTAGAAGGATTGACAGATTAAATCGCTGACTGAGTTAGTCATTTGGGGCATTGGTTTTGCAAAATCCAGGAAATGAAGGACAAATGTTCAAACTCATAAAGTAGTTTCACTTGAGTATGCCCTTATGCCATCAAAAGGAGATATGTAGAAATTGTGCCAAAGCAAGGTTTTGGTAGAACAGAACAGTTACGTGTTAAAGCTACTGAATTCAATTTGAACTCTGCATTCAGCTTTCAGTTCTTCTCATCTGAGCTGCTTGAGATGACTTGTACTGTGTGAGATGTCTGTCTGTGGTGGAATCACAGATGTGGCAGCACGTATTACGTACAGAAATATGTGGATGAATGTGTCTAGCATGTTCAGTTAAGAGTTAATTACTTATATTGTAGTATGTCTTAATAACGAATTGAAAGAGCGTAATGTGATGTGATTGACATAGTGAACATGTTGTTGAGGAAAGGGGAAAATGTATTCTTGCTGTAGATGCCAGCATTCTGTTTTAATGGCAAATTGAGTATTTCTTAGCTCTAAATCCAGTATTAGTCAAAGGCATAAATTCCAGTTCAAAACTGGGTCAGTGGAAGCAAAAATCATGTTTTTCCTAATTTTTCCTCTACGTACATTTCTTCTCATTCTGAGATTACAGTTGAGCTCTTGCAGATTTGTTTCCTGTAATTCACAGTTGATAAGCAGCAAATGCTGTTTGTAAGAGAGTTCCAGCTATTCTCATTGCTCATTTTTTGACACAGATTCCTTCTCAGCTTTATTCTTTCCACCATCGTTTTTCTTCTGTCTTGTACGTTGCTACTCTAAGGCAGAATTTTAACTGAAGTCGAAAGTTAGGCATAGTTGTCCTTGTAGGATGACAGAGTTTTGAGATCCTAGAGTTCTTGCAAGGATGAATGTTTGAAGAAAAAGGACTACATATTGAAGTGCACCATTCAGCCACACTGTTAGTCCAAACCAGCATTCCTTTTTGTTTGGATTTCATTAACTGCTGCATGGGTTTTAGCGCATACTCTTCTGATATTTATGGATCAAAGTTAGATTTTTACTGTGATCAGATGTTTAGAGTTCATATTAGGTCTTTATTTTGCCAAAATAGGGATTTACGCATAAAGTTTCAAGAAAATCATCAAACAAACCCCAAAGTAAAAAATGATAAACAGTTTCTACGCTGAAATGCCAAAAAGATGGGAGTTTTCAAGTGGCCATGTGACTAGAAGTTAGGACTCTGAGAGTAGCTGTAAGTACAGCACCATGCAGTTACAAATGGCAACATTTTCAACTGGTTTTGTTCTTTAAATTACCTATGTTTCTGCTGGAATGGTACTGGAATATATAAGTTGAAGGTTAAATTTTAGTACAGACGTGTCATCCCTTGTTCCTGTGATAGGCAGTACTTTCTGTAACAGTTTGGGTTGTTCTTCATATTGCTAGCGGCGCTGCTAGATCTAACACCTAAAGCTATTGCTGCTGTTGTGTCACGTAGGTAAGCTTTCATAGCTGCAGTCAGTAAGCTAACCAATGTATTCAGAATTAAAATGTTAACTGTCATTATTACTTGCTCTTTCCTCTGTGCTTTTGGATGTTGCTTTTCCAGTTCTTTTATGTGATACTTCATTCCTGACACACCAACATGAATTAAACAAATCTGCATTGTGAAATGGTTCCTCCTCAGATACTTGCTCATAGCTATTTGCATACTATAAATCATATCCTTGCATTCTTTTTTTTTTTTTTTCCCCCCTTCTTTTTGGCACATTGAATCATTGGCATTTGCTTTCATGAATCGTCTGTGACCTACTTCTTCTATTTACGGACAATTAGTGTATTACTTCGGTAGCAAAGTGCACCTTTCCTGGTATGGATATTTTTATTCAGGGCAAAGCATATGCAGATTTTTTTTCTCATAAGTTGCTTCTACCCTTTGTATTAAGAGGAATTTAGTCTTTTTGCTGTATTCTTGTGGGATCCTGTATCTGCTTCATTCATTACTGAAAAGTATACTAAGGATAAAAATTAATTTTCACTTTTCTCCGTGCCTCGTTTCTGTGTTCTTGGATTTTTGTGAGAAAACAGAATGTTACATTAGCCACTGAAGGGATAAAGAGACCTGTGAACAAGGCACTTTTCTGTAAGACGTTATTCACAGATATAAACCTTAGTAAAGGCAGAGTAGGGATGGATTTTCCAGGCCGCATTCATTCTCGGAGATACGTTTCACTTTTCTAGAGCTCTACCTGGGGACTGTACCACTCAATGAACATTTGTTTAAAAGCAGCACATTTTGCTTTTATTTTTGTTTTGTTCTGTGTGGGGTTTTTTTTCCTATAAAAATGATACTCATTTTGCAGTCTCAGTCAGTAGATTTTCACAAACGTAACCATAGAGAGAAATTTAAGGTCCTGCAGTGTTATGCTTTTGGATCACCAGGTATTGGAAATATATACCATTGCAGAGAAGATATTTTTTCTCCCCCTGGGTTATGCATAATCTGCTTTCAGAGCCTAGAAGAGGTTTTCTGAGAGATTACAATCCAGCACTCTTACGTTTTCATCTCCAGAAATCCTATTTTACATACTCCCTCAAGATTCTAAAGTACTACTAATTATGAGATTTCCATTTTGTGTACGTGGGTCGTTGAAGAGACACAGCGTGTCAAGGGGAGGAAGGCATTTGGTGGAGGAATGCGAACACTGTATCAGTACTTATTTGGAATGTCCCAGATAATTTGTTTCTGACATCACTGAGTAATGCAGTCACTTGAAACGTACGCCATTGAAACTTTTTTTAATGCTGCACTATACTATTTTTAATAGCATAAATGTACATGTCTGCTAAGTGCCAGGTCTGTGGCAGCAAACTTATATATGCAAATCATCCAATAATTCTTGTCTTGTATGGTGCTTGATGATTAAGCGTTACCAAAAAAATAAAAGGTGGTTGCATGTCATAAAGCCTTTGCTGTCATCCCTGCTGATGAGTATGCCTGGAGATGTTTGAATTGCTTCACTGGAAATTATTCAGACGTTCCCAGTACGTCACAGTGACTTTGCAGCAAAGCGGTGTCATCTGCGTGTATAATAGTCTGCCTTCCTGAAATAGGTGTGCTGCTGCTGCGTGAGGCTGTCGTTGCTGTCAGATTTGGTATACATGCTGGGCTTTTATATGAGGGTAATTATTTGAGTTATATCTGCCCAGTTAATTATGCTGATGTAGCTGTGTTAGTGTGCAATTACAGTTGAAAAAGAGAGTTTATGTTCTCATGGTTTCTTTTGTTTTCCATCTGGGAAAATCTAAACCAATAAAAGACTTCTATTCTGATGTAACTGCGTCGGTGGGATAGAGAATAAATTCACCTACCTGTATCAGTACAGATACGTAGCTCACTCTTAATTATAGATACTGCATGTCTAATAAAAAATGTGGCTGAAAGAAGTGATTGATGCAGTTTCCGTGATTCTGTAAACAGTGTCAGCTGTGTGTTAGTGTCCCGGAGGGCATTTCAGCCTGTTTCTGTCAAGTTTCTCATGAAGCATTCTTAAAAAATCATAATTAACAATTATGTTGGTTACATAATGTCAGTTTTCATCTGGAAAAAAGAAAGCCCATACATACAGTTCTACAAATTAGTTATTTCCTGTTTTGCTCTTGAAAGGATTTGACTGCATTTGGGAGACTGTAGGAAAAAAAGTAGCTTGTTACAGCTCCATATAGCTGATGGGCAGTGCCACGTTGCTGGCTGCACGTATGTTTATGGTGATGAACATGCACTGTTTGGTCACTTAAAATTTCAGCATGAGTTTGCAGACAACCAGTTCCTACTGAACAAACAACCTCTTCATGAAAGTTGCCATAGTTGGCATTAATTGATGTCCTCTTTGGCAGGCTGAACAGACACCAGCAGCTGAATGGGCACAATGAAAGAATGTTATTTTTTTT
This sequence comes from Bambusicola thoracicus, assembly GCA_002909625.1. Taxonomy (NCBI): domain Eukaryota; kingdom Metazoa; phylum Chordata; class Aves; order Galliformes; family Phasianidae; genus Bambusicola; species Bambusicola thoracicus. Next base: position 10,996 of record PPHD01025173.1, read on the forward strand.
CTAGGAAAATAATGCTTCTCATTGCTTAATTATGATTTAATTACAAAACTTCGGCTCAGCTGATGGTGTGAAGAAAGGAGAACGCTGCTCCTGATGAAGAGAGAGGCTCTTTTGTCTGCGGACATTGGCAGTGCACTCCGTCTGTGTGCACGCTCAAGTGGGGCACTGATGACGGTGCGGCTGGAGGTCTCCTGGGTGCAGCTGCAGATGTCAGGTTGAATGCCTTGCAGTCAAGCACTCATATTCAGGCTCCTAACTAGTGAAGGGCCCGCGCTTTGTCCTAAATAATGATTTTTTACTTTTTTTAAACCGTCTTTGTAAATTCCTTAATTCTAGTGTATTATCTGTTATTGAATTCATGATTCCAAGTGAAAGACAGTACAGATTATTAGTTATAAAATATCCATGGTTTTTTTCATATTGAAGGTGTATAACTTTTGTTACAAAATTGTATTTTGATTTTGTATCTGGGGTGCACCGGGCCCAGCACTGCCAGAGGGAGAGGGTAGAGGTTGTCCCGCTCTGTTCTGCACTGTGCAGCCTCACCTCCAGCACTGGGTGCGGGTTGGGTGCCTCTGTATAAGATCATAAAACTATTAAGAGTGTCCATAGAGGGCTACAGAGATGGTGAATGGTTTGGAGGGCGAGATGCACCAAGGAGTGGCTGAGGCCCCTGGGTGTGCTCAGTGCAGACAGAGGAGTTGAGGGTAGGCCTCATGGCGGCTGCAGCTCCTTACAGGGGGCGGAGGGGCAGCGCTGAGCTCTGCTGTCAGTGACAGCGACAGGGCCCAAGGGAACGACATGGAGCTGCATCAGCAGAGGGGCAGTGGGTGTTAGGGACAGGGCCTGCACCAGAGGGCGGTGGG
>PPHD01025176.1:0-11860 GCA_002909625.1 Bambusicola thoracicus
TGAATATTCAGCTGACAGATAGCTTGTGAAGAAACTATTGCTGCTACTCGTACTGCACAATAATATTTGACAATAGTGTTTTTCAAGAACGTTTATGATTTATTAGTCTTTATGATTTATTAGTCTTTTTTCCTTCTCTTATTATTTTCTAGAGAATTCTCCAGAATTTCACAGGTTGTGTATAGATTGCAAGGAAACCAGAGAGGTTGTAGATGCCCCGTCCCTGGAGGTGTTCAAGGACAGGTTGGATGGGGCCCTGAGCAACCTGGTCTAGTAAATGGGGAGGTTGGTGGCCCTGCTTGGCAGGAGGGTTGGAGATTCATGATCCTTGAGGTCCCTTCCAAACCAGGCCATCCTGTGATTCTGTGTGTTGTTTAAAATTGAAAGACCTTTCAATTAGACTGGGCCCTTAGGAAAAGGAGTGATAAATCTTTGATAGTCATTTTGCTAATCCTTTCTGAATTAATGAAGTTTCCTTACGTGCACAAATATGCATCCTGTGTTTTGTTGTTACATAAACCTACTCCAATTTAAAGGAGGAATTTTTAAATTTAGGCATAATTCAGCATATTTTGAATCTGCTTTTAGTGTGCAGTTCATCTCTCTGGACTGCTGAAATAAATACTGGAAGCTAGAAAAAAATTGTCTAAAATAATGACAGTATCACCTTAAAAGCAGATTACTAAAGCAAACAATACAGATGGCATATCATTCTTTAAAATGGTTTTCCACCTTTGTCTATTAACAGAGACTGACAGAGGGTAAAGCCCTACAGCCCAGATCAATAGGATAGCAAGATCTGCATTCATCAGCTGAAAGCTTACCTGAAGTTTTATGAACCAGTTCCTTGTAAAGCTGATATGTGTGAAGAATAAGGCAGGACTGACAAAGGAATAGCTGTCTAGGGGAACAGTTAGAACTTAATTACTTAGTGATTAGTAAATAGGAATTTGAGGATGGTGTTGTAGGGAGCTATGGCACAGTTAATAGATGAGAACTGGACACTTTAATGCTCAAACACTTAAAGCGAAAACTTGCCTTATTTGCAGGCTCAGACTCTAAAAAGTGTCAAAAACTTCCAAGTAATCTGGAGACTCAATTTCCTTTTTGAATGAAGGTTCACAGGTAACTTCTGAAAAAGGTTCTGGATCATTCTTCAGAATTTTGCCCTAAGCTTTTTGTAGCATTTTTTGGTCATGTCTGTGAAGGGGAAACACATTAAATGTTTTATAGATACTACTGGTGATAATCTTCCTGATGACATTTTCATAGCTCTGTTCTGGACATCCTGGAATATGATACTGACTAAGAGTAAGTTCCAGTATCTTGAGGTCTGTTTATGATTTTATGGTTAAGAAACATGAATCGGGACTTTTTAGCTTGAAACAGCATCTATTACTTACCCTTTCCATGAGCCAGTGGAGTAAACAAATTATTTGTCATCAATCCATGGGGCTAAAATCAGCCCTCAAGACTTGGCACTCGTTGGATGTAACCTAGTTACACTATCAGTGAAATAAAGGTTCATAAAAACTGAGCTACAGTAGAACCACATTACTGTCAAGAATAAAATAAATAAAAATGTAGATGAATAAAGATGTTCTGAATAGTACATACCTGTTGCAGCCTTATACAAATCTGGATCTGTAAATCTGTCTCCAAAACATATGTTGAGTTTTTACCTGCCCTTCATTCCTCTTGTTCTTATTGCCCTTGCTCTTTTAAACCAGTATGTTTCTGTGATGATTGATTCAGTGAAGTACAAAAAGCTGATGCAGGGCATATAGTTAAGCAGTGCTACATCACAGATGCAAATGGGAGACAGTGTTCACTGTAAAGGAATGGGGAAGGATAAATGTAGCCTTCACTGCTGAAAATCAGAACAGAATTGGATTAATCAGCATAGTGTGTATTAGGAGGAGGCCAGGGCAAGCCCAATTCAATTGAATTTCAGCATGTCACAGTTCTCCAAGCCAGAGTGTCTGTAATTAAATTCAAAAATCAATGTTAATGCTCATCTGTGTCACAGAGCTCAGATCAGAAGATAATCAGGAAGTGCTGGAAAATTGAAGGTTTCATAGAAATATTCTGCAGACTATGCTTCACTTCCTCAGCATTCCTCAGTAATACATTTTTGGAACAAGTACTGCACTCTGGGTTAATCCAATTAGGATTGTAATACTCACCAAGAACAGGTGTCACCATTTATTTTTATGTTTATTCAGGAGTATAACAAGAAAAAAAAAAGGGGGGGAAGTAGGGTGCTGCATCATGCATGGATTGGGAGTTTCCAAGCTAGAATAAGGCAACATATTCACATCTCAACTTCTAGCCACCTCTCAGAGCTCTTAGTATTTGAGGCTTCTGGAGTGGCATGAATATACCAGCATTTCTGAAAGCCGTGGAGTGACAGTGTGGTCCTGCTTTACGTGTTATGTGATCCATGTTGTAACTCAGGTGGAAAAAAAGTTGGGATCTCCTTACATAGACTGGTCATCTGTGAGGAGGTTCACATGGGAAATTTGTGGCAACAGCAGATTATGTCATTATTAACACTAGTACTTTTTAGTGATGTTTCTGTAATGATCTTAGTATAAGTGAGAATATTTGGTCAAGAAATGTTCTTCATGTGGACTACATGCGAGAGAGTCTTGTTTGGTATGACCTATGAGCTAGAGGAGAGATAATTCCTTCCTGGCTAGTTTGGGGATTATTTAGAAATCTGTCCCACTGGTCACAAAGCAGGATGACTCATGTAGGATTTTCTCATTTCAGAATTCACTAAGATACTGCCCTCATTCCATGTAGTGCATGCACATACTCCTGTGAACTTGATCAGTTTTTTGCTTGTCAGATGTGGGATTTTCTGGCTGAATTTCTGGATCTACATATGGATTATGATCTGACAAGTTAGGAAGAGAGAGCACAACTGTGTTTCTGTTTGCTGATTTAAGTCAGCTTAAATAAAGCAGACAAATACCAACCACTAAGATTCTACTTCTGTGTCCCTGTTTTCAGTATGCTTGGCAGTGAGGAGCTGACTTTTGTGCTTCTGTCATGACAAAGGCATTTAGTGGCAGCCCTTGAGGAACCATCAGGTTTAGTATTGACACTGACTGTTCCTAGGTATATGGGAGGCTTCTTCTGTGTAAGTGGCACAGAAAGGCTATCACATGTAATCACTACGCAGTAATAGAGATCTGCTATACAAACATCTCTCCATGGCTTGGAAAATGAGACTTGGAACTGGATGGAGTGAGACTGTCCAAGTGAAAAGTCTAAACACAGCTTTCAGCCAATCTGCAGTGCTAGGGATATTCATGTTTGCAATTTACAACTGACAAGAAGTCCTTCTAATGTTCTCAGTAAAACACTGTAACTAACGGAAACTTGCCAATAAGAACACCAACAAAAATGCCCACGTGATTTAACCTATTTCCTGATAGTAAAGAAGAATAAACTTTCTGATTATCTGGTAAGTATCTTATCTTTGGATCTTTCTCCTCCAAATTTAGCTTTTCTGGGCAACAGGATAGATGTTCTGAGTGTCCTCTCTTCTGACCCCTTATTTCACCCACTCAACAACTCAGCCGTGAAAAACTGCGGATGACCTGTGTTAAACATTTTCTCAAATTCACAGCTATTTCAAAGGCAGAAGCATCAGTGTTGGCTGCAATTTGGAACACTCTCGGTTTGGATATGCCTTGATTCTAACCACACCCTGGGATGTCAAGACAGTTTGAGAATCCACACACATGTACCAGGGTGATGCAAACACTTTCCCGAGTGGCCTAGCTTACATAACTGTTTAGAAGACTTCTCACCAATGCTGGCTATACTGTTTGGCTATGTTGAATCAGCACAGAGCGGTCCATGAGTTTTCTGAGGACTGTATTTCTTGTTTTTACTTGTTGGTACTTTAGGTGTGCCCTAGAATAATGAAAATTGCAGAATAAATGAGAAGCCTGAAAGAAGTGCCCGTGAAGTGCTTTTTTCAGCCTCTGGGCTGGTGATGGTTGATCCTTTCAGGAGAGGAATAAACAACAGTGTGATGTGAAGGGAAAAGGAGTTTCTTGCTCTACAAAATCTTATCCTCAAGTTGAACTAGGAGGATGTGATCAACTTCCAAATCTGCCAGCAGCTGCATCTGACTAGTTAACTCCCACAGACCTTGCACATTTCCTGCAAATCAAACAGATCAAACTCATGACCAGATGCTTCTCCTACTCTCCTTTTTGGTTTCAGTCTCATATGCTGTGTTCTTTCATCATTTATGTAGGTCATTTTGTTTGCTTTCTCCTTGCCTCCTATCGTGTTCTCATTTGTTATCTTCATCTCTGTTCATTTGTGTTGGTTAAATTACATTCTATCCCTGACATCTCAGGCTGTTTTCACATAGTTGCATGATCTGGTTCATCTCTCTGCATGCTTGTCTGCCTCTTTTTTCACTCTGGGTGGTCCTTACTGTTTGCAGCTCTATTAACCACTCTTTCAAATATCAAGTTCAGTTCAAGTTGTACAGCATTTTTTCCCTCTAATATTTGCTCTGCAAATTCTTAGTCAATTTTTGGAAAAAAAGTAATATTTGTACTTTAGTTTTCTCATGTATCTGGCTTACTGTGGCATTGCTGATTGGTTTTGCTGCAGTACTTTCTTTGCCTTAACAAAGCAGTGATTACTTTCTTCACATTTCAATCACATAATGAACTTAAAATCATGTATTTATGTATTAATCCAGCTGCTTAAACTATTTACTTTACCCAGGGTTTTTCTACACAGAATACCTTTTCTGCAGAATTAAAACCCTTAAGGCTTCTGCAAAGAAGGGGAAGAGAGTACTTAGCATCTGTCTTCAGAAGTGACCTGTGTTAGAGCAGTAACTTGCAAAACTAGACAGCTGTTATACTCCTAGCATGCTCTGCTATTGTTAACTTCACTAATATTGATGGTCTTAACTGTTCTGTAATGTCTGCTGTATTTATCTGTTGCCTTTTACTCTATCATTACACTGGTGTTGGTGATATCTTTCTGCTGAGCGGGATAAGCATTGAATGGTAAACTCAGCTGTGAAACAAGTGGAATCACAAATGACTACTTCTTACATGATACTCTGTGTAATTTTTCTAAATTTGAGTAGATACCCTCAGTTATGCTTGGATAATTTTCATTTTGTTTTTGCTCATTGCTTTAGCTGTCTAAATAATTCTATTTCAAGTAATTTAGTAACACTTTCTATTGAAAAAAATAATCAACTGGTGACATTGTTTTTCAACCTTTCCCCTATACTCTGAACTGCAAACCTTATGGTAGACTACTGGCAGCTTCCTGCTGCTTAACCTGTAATTGCATTTTCAGTTTATCTCCCTCTCTCTACTTCTTCATCATGCTTTTCTTACACATAGCTGATAATTTTGCAGTAGTTCCTTAAAAGAAAAAAAGTAACCCACACTATATGTGTTGATACCTAATAGTCTGCTAAGAGAGTTTCACTGACCTTTACCTTCTCCTCAGAAATATATCTAGAAACTGGGCTAAAGCTTTAGATGTACCAGACTGACTGATAGCTACAAATGCTCCGTGATGGACTGAGAAGGCCCTAAAGCAATAAGACACAAATATAAATTTTACACTAACTGGTAAAAAAAAAAAAAGACTCTTTATTTTCTCTCTTCTTGACTCTTAACTCCTTACTGAAATTATCTCTCAGTTGCTTGTGCTATCTATGTTTGCATCGTAAATCAACCAACGTTTTTTAACAAGGTGCTTCAATTAACTTAAGTCATGCATTCAGTTGAGTTTAAATATGCCTTAGTTATATTTCAAGTGTCTTATTGTGAACGTTATTCTGGCTTTGTGTAACTCAGGAGGACTTCCATTAAAAGAAACTGACACTATCTTTGTAATTAACTGTGACCAGACACCGGCTGAGGGAAAGCATGCAAAATATTAATAGCATTGAGGTGTTGTAAAAATAGCAATGCAAGTGTGGACCTCAAGGAGCTAAAAAACATAATTTTGCAAGTCATTTGTGAATAAATTGCAGTCTGTAATTCATGCAAATAATAGTTGAGTATCTCTTCCTAAAATTAAAATGTTACCTAACATTGAACATCTGACCTGATCGTATGGGTCGACTGAGATCCTGTTTTAAATTATACAGGATAGTTCAAATGTGTTAAAACACAGGCGTATAGAGCTCATAAATGAAGTGCATTGAAACTGAGCAGTGTACTAGCATGCTATCCATGCAATGCATCCATTAATAGGTCACTAATAGGGTACCTTATTTTAGCTAGTGGTACCATTTAATCATTGCTCATGTATTAGGAATATTCTCATTTTTCTCAGGCCAGATGGCCTATTTCTACACAAACACTCTGTTATGGACTCAATTTGCAAAGGGCATAACTGGAACAAATGGATGGAGCTAAACAGCAGGATAGACATATGCTGATTCATAGATGCAAAATGAAGTCACAGAAACTATTTTAGTGGCTCTGATGCCGTGGAAAAGCTGTGTGTTTGAAATTTAGGCCAACAGGATGGAGTGGATACAGACCATTTAAGGGTCACAGAAGAAAGTTTTGTGATAGCTATGAAGTCTCCTGTGTGAACACGTGGGCATTCTGGGAGTGAGCAGAAGTGAGGGGGTAGCACAGGAAGCCATTCTTATGCTCTTTTAGCTGTCTTTACTCTATGCACTGCCCAGTTCTCTGTTTTGAACAGGGAAGGAAACTGAACAAAAGCGTGGGATGCCTTGTAGATCTCCTTTGCTTTCAGAGGTTCCAAGTTACAAACTTCTGTTGCTGCTGTTACTTAACAAATCAAGCAGAAAGGTGATCAGTGTTAAGGGATAGACTTTACTGTCCTAGAAACCACTTAAGCTAGAACATTCTTCCTGCTTCTCCTTCTCCACAATGATGTAGCATCAGTTGGGCTGTTCATAGTTAAGGAAAAAAAGAGATTCGCTGAGCACATCATGTATCTATATGTAGATATGTATTTGTCTGTCAAAGATTCATGTACAATTCCATAAATATGACCTACAGTGTTTCAGCATGTCTTTCAGCATCTCATTCCTGATAAATCACTTGGCTCTCTGTGGATTCTTGCTGTTTACAGTGTTCTTAGTTTTGGATGTTAGAGCACAAGAAGTGGTTACTATAATGTAAATGGTAATGAGGATGATTAAAAGTAAAGAAGAAATTGTGAGGGATAATTTTCATGTAGGGAATTAATTTGACCCTGATATTGACATTTCTATAGTTTCATATATATGAAAAATTAATTTGCTAGTCTCTGTATCTTGGAACTGCTGTGTTTTTTTTATGTGCACTTTCTACTTTGCAGTTATGGGTCATCAAACTGAGAAGCAGTAGAAATACTTGCAGGTTCTAATGATGCACCCATGTGGAAGTCTGCTATGGCACTCCGGTGTTCAGTTGAAGACCTGGTGGAGTTTTACTGTAATTTAATAATGATTCATTTCTGAGACATCTATTAATGGGCAAATTTTGCCCAAAGTATTTTTGAACTATGCTTTCCTTTCTGTATGAAATATTGCTTTATTTTTTAATCTAGCATTTGAAACTGTTACTGCTAATGTATCTTCCTTCTTGGCAGGGTAAGTTGACGTGCTTAAAGGTCTTCAGTTGAAAAAATATTCTAACACTGACCCATTCTTTTCTCAGTGTTCCTTGGAAAATAGTTGTCAATGGAGCTTTCCAAAGGTACTGACAGACCAGAGGAGTATAGCTGTAGCAAAGGGCCACAGCTGTGCTGAAGCAGCTGTTCCTGTTGGACACATAAGCACTCATCATGTGGCTGGGGTGCTCAGGGAGCCCAGATTCCAATTCTTGTTCCAAAGAGCCCCCTGTGTATACTTTTCTACTGACAGGACTAATATGACATGACACAACTAAAAAGTATCCTGTTGGTGGAGGGGTCAGGAACCCAGAATGTCCCACTTCACAGGCTGATGTCTTGGCCACTACTTTCAAATTGTTCTGCCAGTGCTAATTGACAAGTAGCAGGGTTAAATTTAGATACCTGTAGATACCTAAGAACTTTTGAGTTAGGTGCTGGCATTATTTGAATATCTTTGAAAAACTGGTCCTAGGTCTCTGAGGGTAAGCAGAGAATGACAGTTCCTGCAGTTTTCAGCCTGTATGTTTTACAGAACAAAAGAATGTGATGTGTTTTCTAGGTCAGGGATAAAGCTCTGCTGAAACACCTCAGTTACAGAACAAATAGATTTGAACTCATATATAATATGTATATTATTTAAACCTTATTTTAAATGACTACTTCATTTTGTTCCTGCTATTATTTGATCTTACAGTCATTGGATTTGTATACACAGTGAAAAATTACAGTTGTTAGAACATGCTAATTAACATGATTAAGTGAGCGTGTAGAGAATAAGGACATTTGTTTGGTCTCCTGACAGCTGGTCACTGCCCACATTAAGTGTGTGTCTCGCCTCAAGATTTCACTCTGAATAAATCAAGTAAATGATTGGTGGTTAAGCTAGATGATGTGTCACTAAAGGACTTCAACATTTTTTGTTCTTATATACCTTCACAGCAAGTGCCTGCCACTGGTTTATTCATTAGTTAGTTGAAATTTTGTGTGCAAGGACTGAAGAACCAGTAAGTCCTAGTGCCTGTAAATGAAGATGTTTGCTAACATCTTTGATCTTGTTTCACATTTGGCTTATAGGGAAACTGAGCTTATTCATCTTCTGGCACACTGAGCTCTGGAGTGTTAACTTTTCTTTTGCAATAGGTGACAGATACAGCTTTTACAAATTCAGTCTTTCAGAAACAACTGGAGACCCTTTATATTATTTTTTTCAGGACTGTATGGTCAATTAACTTCTGGTCAGTACTTTAATCTGCATTCTGTAACCTTGATTCCAAATTCCCATTAATTCTGTGCATTTGGGATTTTAGTTCTAGTATTGCTTGGCTCTGATGTTATCTCATAGTGTTCACTTTATTCAAAAGAAAATCCTTCATATTCTCTGAAATGTCTGAAAGGTAAAATGAAAAAAAGGCAAACTGGAATAAATGCATACAGACCCACATGCTTCTTATACACATTTTAAATTAGATTGTGCTCCTAACATGATAATTTTTTCAATAAAAAAGCTTCTATTTATATTTATACTGAAAGCAGACAGATGAAGATCATAAAAGATTTAATCAACTAATTATTTAGCCTATAAACGTAACTGTCCTAGAATCTCTTCTATTACCTGAATGTGAACACCAACAATATGAATGAACAAATGTTTCAAAAATAATCCTGAATATTTGGCTAAATAGCCAAGTCTACTTCCAGTTTTGCTACTTGTTTACACTAGGAAATGGGTTTTATTCATATGAAAGTTTTAAAATACATAGGTCACTCCAAAAGTAGTGTCCCCTATTTATTTTCATACAAACTACCGCAGATGCAATGCACAGTAACAGTATTTGATAGAGCAAATTCTCAGCCACAAAACACTGTTTTTTAACATAGTCACCACCATCAGCTATGTATTTTCACCAGCAATGAACAAGAGCCTGCATGCCACACATGTAAGAATCTACACCAATGGAGCTGTTTCACACCTTCTATGACAGCACTGGTGCTTGGACAATGTTGCCCAGCAGTCCAACTTTCACTGTGCTCACATCCACCCTTTGGGTCTCTGTAAGCATTCAGCATGCATCAGTGGATGTTAGTGGGTACCATTTTTCCACATGGAGGAATTCAGTGACACACCTGTGCTTTGTACACACTTGTCCAATGCCATTTTGTCAGGCTGCCCCTTTGCTGCCATCTGTCACATAGCACCCAAATGCGATGGGATATTGGTGGGAAGGTTCAACCTCTACTCATACCACCATCTTCCTGTGACATTGTGGGCCAACATAATAAAATAGGAGGCATTACATTTGAAGCGCCCTCATAGCTTAGAAACAGATTTTATCACATCAGTCATTAAGGACAGTTATCACCTTACTCAATTTAGGCTTAAAAAATCCCAAACTAGTTCTTTTTTTTTAGTAGAAAAACACACACACACACAAGAAAAAAACAAACTGGAGAATGCAAGCAAATATAAGCAAAAGTAAAGCTGACCATATCAAGGTTTATTTTTTTGTCTGTGTACATATTCAATTTTTTTCTTCTGCAAAGAAAATAATGAAAGAATATTAGTCAGTCTGCTCTTAAGCACTTTTTCTTCAAGTCTTACAAAGCTTCTTCCTATAGTCTTTTTTTTTTTTAGCTCTCTCTTGCTTTTTGTTATAGTTCTGTAATGTGTACTGGAAGAGGACATGATATACTCATGCATAATAAGTGAAAAATTCTGTGCATAAGTGAGGAAGTTATCAGTGCATGCTTCTGAAAACAAGTTATAGATAATTTAATGTACTGAATACAGACATTACAGTAGGCATAGTGGAAACAAATGTGTCCAGTATCTAAGCACTCTTATTTCTCTAATCCATCATCTAAGACCTGTAAGCTGGTACAGCTATGCTGAGCAGAATGGCTGGACATTATAAACATCATATTTGACAGACTGTTAATGCATGAGATAGGTGTTCTGTGGCCATGAAGAGAACATGTAGTTCATTATATGGTGACTCAGCAACTGTTTTAGACATTGGATACCGGATGCCAACCTCATGTGTAACATTGATGAAATTTCTGAACTTCTGTAAACTCACCAAATTTCCACAGTGTGTTTGTAGATGTAACTGAGGAAGGAGCAAATGTAAAAGTGAGTGCAGCTGAGCCAGGCAAAAACCTGTAGACCAAATCTAGGCCAAATCATAAAGCAGTGTTTTGAAAGCAAAATGTAGAGCTCAGGTTCCTTCTCTCTTTGATGTGTGCTCTGTGCTTTTGTGAGTGGCTAACGAGCTCTGTGTAATGCTGCCAATATTGGATGCTGCTGATTTTGCACAGAATTATCATATTTGACCCACTGTAAGGATCAGGCTGGGGAAGAGATAATAGCAAAGAGGACAAGCAGTTTGGGCATTCATCTTTGTACAGTATTGCCTGATGTTCACTTTGCTTTTGACCTTGGCATATTAATTGGAATAATTAATGTACATGGCAGATACTGTAGGTGATAAAGGCATTCAAAAGGGATTTTTCTTTTGGGTAATTCAAAGAATGAAGTCAAGATATTCCCAAAATCTGAGTAAGAGGCATTCTTACTTAGCCTACAATTGTATTTATTAATATTTCTGAGTTTGCAGTTCTTAGTTCAAATTCCATATTTAGCTATCAGTTGATAATTTCAAATCAAGTTTACAGCCAAATAAAATCCCAGAGAATTTCCAAAAAGGAATTTTGTATCAATAAAATTTGAGAAAAGACATTCACAGACTGGAGCAAGTTCAGCTGGGGGCCTCACGTTGCTGGGGGCTAAAGACCTTGCCCTAAGAGTAGACTGAGGAAGCAGGGCTGACCACACAAATTACTCTGCTGTGAGAAGGAGGTTGGCATAGAGATCTCTTGAGCTCCACTCAGCCCAGGTTACCAATTAACTTACGGTAGTCTAAGTATATGTATGTATAAGTACGGTAGTTCATTGTGTACATGAACTCAGACTCTGATCTGCTGAGTCAGCTGTCTTGAGCAGAATGTTCCAATATTTGTTTTGAAATATAAAAAGGCACTGCATGCTCACTTCCATGAGCTTTCTACAGGAAGAAGAGTCTTGCATTCTTTGGACACAGACTGAACAGCTATGAGAGTTTGGGTGCTGATCAGTTTTGCCTTTGTAACAGAGTTCTTTGCCAGTTGACAGCTTCACTTAAACAGTAATGATGCGCTATTTTATAAGACTGTTTTC
>PPHD01025177.1:0-11860 GCA_002909625.1 Bambusicola thoracicus
AAAAAAAAAAAAAAAACAACACCTGTCATGAAGAGTGAAAATTGGCAAAAGTAAGAATTAATGAGTTCAAGCTAAAAAATATTGTGATTCTACATTAGAACTATTTTTTTTTTTTTTTTTTTTTTAGCCCTGAGGAAGGTAACACTCTAATAAAGTCTTTTTTTTGCTTGGAGGCAGTTGTGGTGATTTGTAAGAAGAGTTGGACAACTGTCTGTCAGGTATGACAGTGCTGTCATTGAGAGGCAGACAAGTAACATGTCATTTCAAGATCTTTTCCATTTTTTTAAATGAATTTGTGGCTTTCCATTGTTTGCTCATTAATAGTGTATATGAATGTGTAATGTTTAGTATTGGGTTATATTTAGTGCATTTGGAATCTATTTTGTTGATGGCTCCAGACAAAAAATAATCACTAGAATTGCGAAGCCAAACTTAGTGTTGAAAAAGCAGTAAATGTTTAAATCTAAGTAGGCAGAACTTATTTATTTAAATGTTTATGGAAAGTTGCTTTAGCAGCCATTATGAGCTTCATCGTTGGGTGTGCTTTTTAGGATTTTGGATAGAAGTTCAGAGAAAAAACAAGTACTTAAAGCAGATGGCAGAGAAAAATCTAAGAAACTTCTAAGGGACAAATAAATAAATAAAATAAAATAGCCTAGTTGCAGAAGAATGAGACTGTTCAGAGTAACTTTGTCTTCCGGTTGTGTTACATGGCTTATGTCCTGTGATGTGAATGGACACCCCACCCTAGGGGCTGGTTTACAGACCACTGTGCGTGTCTAAGCAAGTTTTCAGTGCCATGCATTGTCCACACATCAATCCCATTAAGAAATATTTAACAGCTAGAATAATTCCAGTGTGTATAAACATATTTCAAAGGCATACATGAAATAGCTGAATATGTTATAAAGAAAAGCTGAATAACTTGTCTGAACCACAGACTTCTACAAAATTCCAGTCAACCACTTACCACATGATCAGACATTTAGCTGTGATGAATTTCAGACAACAGTATGCAGAAGGCAGATGCTATTCAGTTATGTCTGAGGTAAACAAAAGCTTTTTTAGGTTGCTTTAACTCAATTAGGAATCCTGCAGAAGGAATCTCCAAATTGCTGTAAAATTTCAGAGAATCTTGACTGCAGCAACTTGGCTATTTAATGCAGGCAATATCTTAATTGGGGCCCTGGGCAGCCTGGTCAAGTATTAAATGGGGAGGTGGTGGCCCTGCCTGTGGTAGGGGGGGTTGGAGAGTCATGATCCTTGAATTCCCTTCCAGCCCAGGCCATTCTGTGATTCTGTGATTAATTGTAAAAAGTGGTTGGCCCAGCTTCCCTCAATTCTGTAATTTTTCAAAAACTTTCCCATTTATTACTGTTTTCTAAGAACTCAAATTTTAAGAGAAAATATGCTAGATAAAGTCTTCTAGAGTCATCTAGAATATTTCTTGATATGGCTGACAAGGAATAACTATTCCTTTGATGAAGTTTCCTCTCCACAAATATTTGGTCCCAGTGATGGTTTAGGAGCTTGATTTATGTATGACTAGGGTCTCATAAGGTTAAGACATTAAATCTAATGTCAACACCTGATTTTGTATTCTTTTCATCGAAATGGTTTTGCTGAAGTTCTGAATATTCAAAAGTGTTGGGTATTAACCAAACCTGAACTCTTTGTTCAATTTTATTCACAAATTTTACCTGTCTTAAAAATCAAGATTTTTATCTACAGCTCTTCAGTCACCAATTACATTTCTTAAAAATGTGCAGCAGATTGTGACACAGAACTACCCTTAGTTCAAATTTTATTATGCAGAAGTAACTTAATAAGAAAGTAATTGTTACGAATTCCAAATGTTATCAAGTCCAACTTTTACATGGGAGAGAATGAGATCTTGTCCAAGGAAACAAAACACTTAAAATCCTATCAGTTAGTATATAAAAAAAAATAGCAATGAGTTTTCTCATGCTTTCATATTCTCTTACAGACTTGTACATTAAAAAAAGAATCTCTAGCTTTTCATTATCTGTATAGATTGGCAAAACTAAAGAAGGATGCATGTGTGCATTGAGGGGTAGGGGTCAGCAGCTGACTGCTCTTTTTTGACAATTCTCCACTATTTCAGACCCTCTCTCAGCTATCCTAGAAAAGTTTAGATTACCTTAAGTTCTTTGTAGTGGTGTCCTGAAGAAAACCAGATCCTACAATGCTTTTGAAATCAGCATAAGCCTATCTGTAAAAATAAGGTTACAGTAAAGTGGCTGCTTTACACCAACATAAATCCAGACTGTTGACGAAAAAAAAAAAAAAAAAAAAAGTAATTTGGTAGAAAGAACAAAGGAACAGATCACCAAATAAGTTTTCTATTACTCACAAACTGTATCATTCAGATGAATATCAGTCATTTCTATACTTCGTTTTGGAATGATCCTCTCTGCAATCCTGACGTAATATAACAAAGTTTCCCCTGCANAAAAAAAAAAAAAAAAAAAAAAAGGAAAAAAAAGGTAGATCTATACGGCTTTTTTTCCTGCTTCCTTGGCCAGCACTGACATTGAGTCTGCATGAGGATACAGGGATCCACACTAGTTAATGGATCCTGCCCAACACTGTCCCTTTTCTAGGGGCTGTGTTCAGCTGGATCCCTGCTGGCTCACTACTGGAGACTTGTGCTGTTATGAGGTGAGAGGTGGCCAGGGAGAACAAATGGGGAAACTGCAACTTGTAGTAAAATCATGAATTTTGGAAAAAATTAAAACAGATGTGACATATAGCAGATTATCATTTAGATATTGGTTTTATAAAACTAAGCTTGGCTACAAACAGAACATAAGTACTTAAGTTAGTTCTTAACACACTGATATATCTGAGTCTTGAAATATTAAGCTGTTATTAATATCATGTAAAGTGAAATATATAGAACAAAAAAAATATTTTATATCAGTGACTATTGCAAGGTTTAGCAGTGCATTAATAGTAAAAATTCATTAGAGTTTGTCTTGGTACTCAAAGTAATCCTTAAAGATTACTTCAAAATAAAAAAAAGAAAGAGGTGAACGGTTTCTGTGATCCACAGAAAGGTACAGCCACCTCATTTCTAGAATCAAGTGCGTGTACGTAGTTCAACATAGGATCAGTCTTCAGATGGAAAATATAGAGAAGCTAAGTGGAACGAAAGGATTTACAGTAAAGCACCAGTCTTGCAGCACTGTGGAAAGGCAAAATCAGAGAAGGACATGCAGATCTGTGACTTTTGGGGCTTTCGAATAGTTTTTGACTCCAAATCTTTAATTTTTTTTTTTTTAATATTGTTCTTAATTGTAGGAAGAGACAATTCTGGCAGATACATGTCTCATAATAAAAACTTTCATTGTTATAATGATTTTATGGGATTTCATATTGCTTAAGCCCTGTAGCTAAAAGGTCATTCAATTTTATAAATGTTTTTCTCTATATACCAACAGTTAAATCAGTTCTGTCATGCATGTCACATGCAACCATAAGTAGCATTCTGAGAATCTGTTCCATTGTTTTTGTTGCAGAAAACATATTGCCTCTAAAAGAAACAGTGATATTTTGAAGTTCAGTATTCATAAACAAATTCACTCTTCCCTCCTCTAGTTGTCATGAATTTCCTGCACTGGAAAAGCATGACTGATACAACTTCTGGAATTTTGTTCTACTGCTACATCTGCCATAAAAGTATGAGTAAGAATATGGTCTTTTACTCAATGCCTTACATTTTTAATACTTTTCTCACTCTAGTGGTACTAATTTTTTCCCTCATTTTTTTCTGCAAGTGTTAGTATCTGATCTTTACTGCTGCCAAATAGCAACCAGATGGAGAAATATATAATGTCTTTGGTTTTGCCCATCTTGGCAATAGGACTGTAAGTAGGTCTCCTCAAAGCACGTGCAGAATATATACCACATCACATCACCCCATTCAATAGGCATCCTTATAATTCTTGTTTTAATGCATTAGCATTTTAATTATCTAAGGCTTTTTTATTTTTCACCTGAAAGTAGGTAGGATATTGTGTGGCTTACAGGATTTGATTGCTCTGTTATGCTGTGATATTGTTCCATAAATAAGGTCCGATCTGCAGCACAGCAGATCTAGTGGTCCATTTAAAGTCTATCTCATGCATTTAGTTTCACACTTTCTGTGCCTTGGTCCTGGGTGTCCTTTCAGACACAGGGTTTCCTGAACTCCCCGAGAGTCATTGTGGTTGATACACACCTGTCTACATTATATAGCTTTCTGTGCTAGAGGCTGAGCTGTTATGTCCACAATGATTCCTTCACCTCAGTCTTTCTACCCTCCGCTCTGAACTTTCTTGTTATCCTTCTAAGCCCTTCAGAGGTCTCCACAATCTAGTCATGCCCCTGAATACAGGGGAAGAAAGTATTTTTTGATGGATACACCTTATCTTAGTTTTCCTCAATTGTTTCTCTCCTAGTGGTCTTCTCCAGAAACAAGAAGGATGGCAAACTGTGTTTGGTGGATAGGACTAGTGAATTCCCCAGGTAAATTGCTAACATGACGAAGATTACAGAAAAGAGAATGATAAATGTGGACTCTTCTGTCTCTATTTAGATTTCTAAATAAATGGCTGGATACTCAGATGCCATAAGTACTGGGTTCATTTCTGTGAGCTTCAGGTTATTACAGAACGTTCCCACATTTTGCCATTCAAGTTATAAAAATTCTCTGGCAAATTTGATATAATAAGCTGGTGCAATCTATGATTTTTAATGGCCTCTCCAGGTAACTATTTATACTATTTCCTTCTATATTTAGAAATAAATTCCAAATTTAAACTTATCATCAATGCACAAAGTTTCTTTGCTGTGCAAATCAGAGAGTATGCATGAGTGTGTGTGTGTATGTTTATGTGACTGTATACAAAGATACATAAATAGACCCAAGGGACTTGGATGAGTAACAAGAAACTAAAATAAAAGTCAGAAGCAGTTAAATATTTATATTCCTCCCTCCCCCCAAAAAAAGATGAATGTTAACTTGGATTTCTTCAAGCAAGCCCTCATGGAAAAATTTATGAGATTAAGTAACTAGCTAAACCTGCTCCTCTTATATGATAATTTGTTATTGTTTTTTATATAACAGCACATTTCTTCTATAGTACCTTCTACTACATTTTGCTCAGGAAATAAAAGTAAATATGGAAAATATTCTGCAACCTGTTATGTTGCTAGGACTGTGTAAACTGAATAAAAACTTCCCCTCCACACACGCAAATAATACCTTATTCATTCTGCCTATTGTTAGCAAGGAGACAGTGTTATGTTTATTCATTTGTTTTAATCAGCTTTTTTTCATTCACTGAAATCATACTCATATTAATGAAGAAATATCTTACCTATAAAGATTGATAGTTCATCCTGTACACTTCTGCACTTTTTCCTTGAAATATTTGTAACAGTTAATTAATCTTAATTCATAGTTTGCGAGAAAAGGACAAACTGAAGAAATTAATTTTTAATACTATGGGAATTGAAGTTTTTGGAAAATCTTCACTTTTTAAACTTTCATACAGATAATAAAAATTCTGATATACCAGTTTAAAAGTATACAAAAAAAAAATTGTAATAGAGATTCATGATTTGTGATTAATTTACTTAGATTTCCTGGTATTTTTTTGGTTTTGGTTTTTTGTTTGTGTATGGGAACTGTTGAATCATGGCCTGAACCTCTGATTGACCACCTGAGGCAAGCATTGAGTCAGCCGCAGGGGCACAGGTGAATGCAATTTCACCTGAGTGACTGGAAGGGATCCACCTCTCCCAGACCCCATTTAAGGGCTGGCTCTCCAGGAGGAAGGATCTCTATTCGGAGATCCTCCCTTTGGGAACTTTTTCACGAGCATAGATACCGGTAAGATCTTTATTTCGCTCTTACTTTATAACAGTACAGTTTGTTCCATCCGGTACTGCTTGCGCTAGCTGTAACTGTTTGTTTGTTTTGTTTTTGAATTGTTATTATTTTTATTTATTTATTTTTGGAATACACATACTAACAACAGATACATATCCTAGCAAGATTTCATAAATCAGTGACTCCAGTTTAATTTCTGACAATTAAAATAAAATCACTGTTTAGTCTTGTGGTATGATTTTCAATTATTTATTTCATGATAGTAAAGCAGTAACTTGTTCACTGAAATATTTTGTTATTGGCTTCACACAAAATGACCACATATGAAGTGTTCTTGCAATATCAAAAATGCATCATCTGTCATCGTTTACTTATGAGGTTCTGTTTAATCACAATATTTTTTCCCACTTGATAATAAGTGCTCAGGTTGCTGTCATAATATAATTCAAAAAGCTGAAGACATATTAAACAAAAATACTATCTAGTAAAGGTAAAAGCTTGCCTTTTCCTTAGTTTGTAAGTTACAGCCAAGTTGAATGTGTATAGCACCAATTTGTAAAATATAGAATCAAAGAATCATTAAAGTTGTAAAAGACTGCTAAGATCATTTAGTCCAGCTATCAACCCATAAAGGAAAGAAAACCCATACAATTATACCCATATTGTTTGTGTTGGAAAGAGTGCATAATTTGGCTTTCACTATATTTTTTTCCACCTAATGAAGATGGATTATGTTCATGTTGTGCTCTGTGCCTCTACAGAATTATATTTTGGCCAATTTTCATAGGCATAGTCCAGAAATGATCCTAAAGCAGAGATGAATACTGGGAGTTTCATCAGATCAGCTACTGTAAATAAGTTTAAATCTGAAGAAAGAGAACTGGATTTTACCCTTCATCTGTAGTTTATGAAACTGTATTACAAGAATCTTAGCATAAAGTTAAGCTGGAAACCAGTTGTTAGTTTTGATTTTGCTTCTGTTGGTTACCTGAATTAGCTCCACCAATGATTATTTGCATTGATATTTTGGGAGAATAGATATATTGTTAATGCAGAAATAGTCTGAGTAACTTGAGTCATCTATTTTCTATTCCCATATCTACCCACAGTAGTATGACATTAGCTGGAGAGTGACGCTGTCTGAGTTGTGCAATACAGAGCTGTTGTGTTTTAAGAGCATCCACTTCATATGTAACTACTGCCTGTAGTCCCTGCTGAGTT
This sequence comes from Bambusicola thoracicus, assembly GCA_002909625.1. NCBI lineage: Eukaryota > Metazoa > Chordata > Aves > Galliformes > Phasianidae > Bambusicola > Bambusicola thoracicus. Next base: position 7,121 of record PPHD01025177.1, read on the forward strand.
AACAAAGCCACGTAATAATTCCTCAGGTTATTCTGTTGCAAGGTTTTTGAGTGACTTTCCACTTGGTCAATAGTGAATTGATAAATTTCATTATTAAAGTAACTTCTCTGCTGGATGGCTTACTTGGATGACACGAAACATGGAAAGCTACAATCAAAACTGCCGGACTCAATAGAGAGTGCAGACTGAGTATGTGTTTAGACAAAAACATGTAAAAAGGAAGTTTCTAGAGACAAATGCTATTGGTAGATAAACTTACTATATTTCATATTCTAATATAACTTTATACAGCAGAAATCAGGTGAAATTCAGGAGACCTTATATGTTAAGAGCACGTAGGTTTGAAAGATCTTGTGAAAAATTAGGGAAGTGAAAAAGTTTTACCGAAACTTTAGTTCTGAAATCTCCTAGTTCCTGAGATTTGGTAGTTTGGGTAGATTTAGACATGTTCTGTATAAGTTTTCAAAGCTTTTTTCTCTTTCCCATACAGCACAGCACTATTGCTGAAGGAAGGAACCAGATCTTTTTGTCTGGAACCATAGCAAGTGTAGAATCATAAAATTAATTGAATTGGAAGGATCTCCCACAGGTCATCTAGTCCAATTCCCCTGCAATTAACTAGGACACCTACAGCTAGTTTAGGTTGCTCAGAGCCCTGTCCAGCCTGATCTTGAATGTCAGGACAGAGCACCCACCACTGGGATGGGCAACTTGTTCCAGTGCCTCCATTATTTATTAAAAGCACGTCTCAAAGAGGTAGGCTTTCAAATGCTGTTATATTTATTAACTTTCTTTTACAGGATACAGTTCTGAAGATCATAATTATTAGATCATATAGCAATCAAGTACCTCTGAAGTCCTCACTTCTGCAAACATCTTTGTACGTACAATGGAAACTTAAAAGTTCATATTATAGAGGTGTAGCAGAAATCGGAGTCAGAAAAAATTTACTTTCCCCAACACATGTGTGAATGTATATGGACATTTGAATGCATGAGCATATCTGCACACCTGTGCAAGTGTACACCAGTGTATGCTTATTTTATTTGTTCCATATTCAATCTATTCTAAATATTTGTTCAGAATATGATTTATAATAGTAACCTTACTGTGATCTTTGCTGGCGTTAGGCCTTGTATCTTATGTCAAATTGGAATGGAGTTTTTAAGTTTTTTCATTGTTTTATTATTTTCCACTTGCAGTACTTCTACAATATGATGAAAAATAGAACTCCAATATGGAGTTTTACAGTGTGACTCTAAGATTTAGATGAAGATTATTTTTTTTTTTTTTAGGCAGTTTCCAAGGTTTTTGACCTGTAAAGTGCAATGTAGAAAGATTAAAATTGCACATCTGATTTATACATCTGCTAGTAAAAATCAACAGTATTCCAAAACAGCATTATTCTTAGTACTTGTTTTCAATTCAGTTGAAAACCTTCACAGCATAAAATTGGCAATTTATTAATGTTCTGTTTTTTATAAAGGGCATTTTTAGCAAAGAAAAATAAGAATCAGTAATTTAATGCCATCTAAAATGCATAGCTCATCTTGCCAGTGCTGCAGTTGAACCACCTCTGAAAACCTAGGTCTCCTCATCAAAGAAGTTGTGAGCATTTTTGTACACAAGTCCCAAGAAATGAGCAAGGACAGGCAGAGTCCTGGTAGTCCTGAGACAGGACTACATGGTGCAGGTCATCTTTATCTTCCCTAGCTGCAAGTTCTTCAAAAATGACTCCTTACAAAGGAATGTGGGTGTACTGAGAGAAAGTAGAACATTTTATGTACTAGTTCTGTACATTAAAAAATCGTGAAAATTCATATAGGTCTTATAAGTGAACACACTTCTTTTCAAATGTAAACTTCAGATCTATTATACGAAAAAAAGGTATGTGTGAAAAGGGGCCTACGACAGGAGGATAAATGTGTGTGATGTGATACAGTTGCTGCAAACAGTATCACAAAAAGACAAACAAGCTCTTGAAAACATAGAAGTACATAGGAGGAAAAAAAATCTCATTCTTCTTTTCAGTGGGAATATAAGCTCTAAAATAGCAAAAAAAAAAAAAAAAAGTCTAAAAGCATGGCTGAATCTCATTGGTAATCATGCTTCCCAAGATATTTTCACTGAATTAGTATTGTGTGCTGACGCTAGTAACAGAGTTTGTGAACTGCTTTCCTTGTGAAAATATCAGGATTTCTTTTAATATGATCTTAACTTTGGAGTTTTAATACTTAATTTAGGAGTAATTTCTTAATTCTGGGGATGAATACTATGCATTCTGTTTTAAACAGATAAATATGTTCAAATTCAACCAGCTCCTTTCACACAGCGATGAGCATACAAATCAGAATTACTTCTGCTTTTTGCATTTTATGATCTAAATATCTCTTCACTGTGTGGAGACAAGTTGAAAAATAAAATTGCTAAACCAATAACATCTCAAGTTTGGCCAGTCCTGTATGTTCATCATACATTCCTGAACTGCCCAATATCTAAAGACAGGAATTAAGATTGTAAAGGCTGTCTTCAACCAGGAACTTTATAATGCTTGTGTTCTGACTTCATAATGCTAATGACAGGATTTCTGTGTAATTCGATATCTGTAATCTGTATGTTTGTGTGCTAGTTTGGAAGGTAACTAGCTATCAGTGTAGGAAGATGTGAGAGACTGAGCTTAATGGAAATACTGTGTTTTCAAATGAAAAATGAATTTCTAGTATCTAGTTGGCTTCAGATCAGATCACACTTTAATAATCTCAGAATATACACACTAAAAACATGCAAAATACATGAACTCTAAAGGTGTTGGAGATTTATTTAAGAATATGAAGGTTAAATCTATATAAACATAAATTAATCTTATGTTTATTTAGTATGTTGTTTTAAACGTTCCACTCAAGATTAGCCTCTTTTTATTTGTACATGTTATTTTTGGTATAATTTTTAGGCTTATATACAACTTAGTAGTGACATGGCCAAGCAGGAGTTTGTTGTGATATTTAGTAAACTATGAAAACAAAAAATGTAGTTAAAATTTTAAAACTTCCCATGAAAAGGTTTATGTCAACAGCAGTCAGGACCATAAACCATTGCTAGGACTACTGAACAAAATAGCTAAATGCCATACTGATAATATTATTGTCTTCTTAAAGAAGTGTTTACTTGCAAAAACAGCCTGTTGTGTCATGTCTGAATATCACTTTGAGCAATATTTGCCACCACTTCATTTCAACAGATTCTTTTCCAGCATTTTCAGTTTTTAACACAAGAACAAGCTTCTAGTTTGTCTGACAGAAAAAGTCTAATGATTTGCTTGAAGAAAACTCCAGTTTTGTCTATTATTTTCTTTATGTTTATTTTCTTTTTACAAAATGCCTATTATCTCTCCAATCAGAAAAACAAAACAAGAAATAATCCCACCTATTCACTAGCACTTATTTTGTAGTGATAGGGCAATTCGCTTCAGTTTTTTCTATCAGTCAGTTATGAATTTTATGCTGATTAGCTTTTGCTGTGATATATTTCCCAGTAAACTTTATAGAAATATATATCCAAATTATGTTGGGGAACTATGTGCGAGGCTCATGTTAACAGAAGCACTAGTTCCCTCTAGATTAAGACTTTGCTGTACATGCTTTGCAACATGAGCAAACTGGCTACTACATCACCCAGAATGGTGGACATAACCCGAAAGCATAAAGAAGGCCATGTCCATTTCACTAGCAGTCTCTTGTTCTGCTGTGCTTTCTAAAATCATGCAGATTAGATGAAATAACTGACCTTATTTTTACAGACTTTGAACAACAATTAAAATCAGTTAGAGAATGGGTGTCCAAACTTTTGCCTTGCCTGGGCTGCACTTAGTGAAGACAAATTGTCTTGGGCCGCACATGAAAAATGTAATATAGCTAATGTATGTAAATAAAATTATGAAAACATAAAAAGTTGTTTAAAAAGAGAGCAACAAAACAGACATTGAGTGGGATATTTGACCTTGTTTTTGTGAAACAAGGCCTGGTTCAATGGAAGTGGTTGCAGTTCTCAGTGACCTCTGAAGATGTTCTTGAAGATTTTTGATGAAATATTACTCTTCTTGTGTTTCACTGTCAACAATAATTATTCACAGATGTACATACTTCTAAGAAGGGGTGACATGAGTAAGGCATGCCTGTGAAGCAAGGGATATCCTTGTCCAGTAAGAGAGGTTATACAGAAGTGTAGTAAAGTGACCATTGGGTTGTTGATTGACTATCTGATTGTAACTCTATATATTCCATTTGAAAATGTATGGGTAATGTATTTACACCAACTGAAAATGGAGTCACAACTATACCAAAAAACTGATCAGCATTAATAGCACCTCAGTGTTTGGTGGTTGCTGAGCAATGGCTGTGTGCCTGAGGCCAGGCCACTTAGTGGGAAGGGCTGCTGCCAAAATGGCATGGGGCAGAGGGTGGCTGCAGGGCGAGCAGGGCTGGATAGTGTGAGGCCTGTCGGCAGTGGGCTAGATGTGTTAGAATGATGGTGCATGAAGTTTCAATAAATCATTTTGAATTGCTTGGGACACTTATTTTCCTTTCAAAAATGAAACTTAACCCAAGACACTGCTTGCTACATTGTTTTGAGGTAATATTGTTATACAATCATTCTAACCTCAGTTTAGGCTCATCAGGGGGTCCTGCAAATTCATAAGTTTTTTCACCAAACCAGTCCAAAATATCATGCTTTAATGTGAAA
>PPHD01025181.1:0-11858 GCA_002909625.1 Bambusicola thoracicus
TGCTGGAACAGCAATAAGGGAGTCTATGGGCCATCGGTAATATACTCCTGGTGATTAAAATCACTCTTCTCCCAGACCCGCGCCTCTCAACACACTCAAGGCATTTATTAGCGGTCCATTATATGCCCACTTCTATCTTACTGCTTAATTTGAACGCTAATTAACATCATCATACTCTCTAAAGCACAAATGGCACTTGGTAGTATTTCATTAACTCCAGGCTCTGTCTGTGAGCAGCAAGAGCCCAGGTTTCCCTTAAAAATGCCTCAATGGGTTCCCAGGGCTGCAGTGGGAGAGGAGCCCGGCGTCCGCGTGGTCCCATCCTCCAACTCTCACTGCTATGAAGGAAGTTTGTGGGAAGTGAAACCATGACTTCATTTCCCGAAACGCTCGGGCAGTAGCCAGCAGGCTGCCTATATGTCTAAACATGAGCTTAATTACCTTGCTGAAGTGGGGCATGAGGCTTGGCTTTGAGGCTGCTCTGGGTGGGCTGAAGCTGGGAGGGCAGAGCTCACCCCAAACACTGTGGTCACTGTGCCTCTCTGAAGCAGCCTGTAAGGGTCTGGGGACTTTCGGAGCATCTTTCCTCAGGCTTCTCCTCTCTGCAGTGGACAATCTTCATTTTCTCCTCACGTCCCCATGAAGCAAGCCTGGTTCTCCCTTCTGTCTCTGTTCCCACCCTGGGCAAAGCAGGGTCCTTAGTGATGTCCCCCCAGCAATGGATCCTGTTGGGATGTTGGCTTCATATTTTGCAAAACCAGACCACGTCTGTCCCATGCTGCGATTCCCAGGTCCTCTTCTGGAGGGCTGCTGCCTAAGCACTTCCTCTGCATCTTGTACTTGCACAGCCAGTTATTCCTATTCAGTGCAATAACTTCTACCGAATCCTCCTTACTGATCACTTAAGCCTCTCTACTGTCTAATCACTTCTGTTTCTAGTCTTTCTTCTGGCACAGCCATAGAAAACACCCATTCTGTTAAGTCTGGACTTTGAATACAATGAGCCTTAAGGGGAAATCTGCTGTAGGACAGTGAGGTGCTCCCATCCCCAGAGCCCTGTTCCAGCTCCAGGACTCTCATCTACCCTCTGCAGAACATTTGGGGCATCAAAAGCGCTCTCTGCAGTTTCCTCCCAATTTTAATCCAGTGATACCTGAGGGGAGGGAGCCCAGCACAGCATCCCCTCGCCTCGCAGGAGCTCATTTCTCATCTCCGCAGTGCTTTTGTCGCCATCTCCTTGGCGCTGCTGTAAGTGAGAAGCCGGGGGCCGGGCAGTGCAGCATCCCTCTCTCCAGGCATTAACACTTAATGGGAAACTGGGGCAAAATCAGTGAGCAGGAGAAGGCATGGGGTGTTGTTCCCCCCCAACCTCTGGAATTTCTCATTGTTGGCCTTCTGGCTGAGATTGAGCATAGTGTCATTAGTTCAATCTGACATATCCTGTCAGCAGACCGTGCAGTGCTTTTGCAAGGGATTTCACACTGGAAATATTTCTTCTGCCACCAGCTTGTCATGATCCTGCCCTGTCATGATCCCTTTTTTCAGCCTTCTTAGCTGATGTATAGACAGCAGCAGAAAAAATGAAGTGCCCTTTCTCAGCAAAGATAAGCAGCAAGGTGAGCAGGGAAGCGATCCAGCAATCCAAGTGCTTCTCCAGCACGGCACAGACAGGCAGGGCACAGTATGAATAAAGACTGGGTGCCAGTGAGAGGCTGTCAGTAACATTACTACCTGTCATGCGTGTGTAAAGGCATCAAGCAGCAGGTGGGCGGCCATGACAGCCCCTGGAGAGACATCTCTATTAGTGCTCAGTGCTGCACCAGTGTGAAGCTGCAGCGTGGTGAGGGCAGGAAGGCTGCTCTGCTTAAGGTGGGAAGTGACATGTTCAGCAGTTGGGGTGATTTGATTTGGCTGAGGTTTGAGGTGGTTTAGAATCTGCTGTGAGCCTTCCTATCATTGGATCCTGCCCCAGATTCCCAGTGCTGCAGCATATTGCATCTCCCTTTCGGGCTCTGTGGAGCAAATGAGCTTCTGAGCCTGATGATGTGGATTTGGTACCCAGATGGGTGACTTCTCTCATCTTCTGTTCTAAACTGGATTTCAGGATTGCAAGAAAATATAGCAGGAGTGGTTTTCCTGCACTGTCTGACTTACAAAAGCAGTCGGTGATTGCATCTAGCAGCTTTTTTTCTCCCCCAGAAGCATTCCTCCCATCTCAGATCAGATCTGCTTTCTAGAAGCAGCCTTTGTTGGTATCAGTTTTGTGCTGGAAAGGTTTCTGGCAGCAGGTTATTTTTGGTGCTTAGTGTCAGGCTGCTTGGGGTGCAGGCGAGGAAAGCTGGAGGCTGCAGGGATGTTGGCTGCAGGGTGGCTGTCCCCATGTGAGCACTGCACACCAACCTGTCCATGCATGGAGTGTCTGTCTGCACTGCTGTGAGTTCCAGGGAGGCCTGAGAGTGGGTTTGTGATATCTAAAGGGGGGCTATAAGAAGGAAGAGCACAGATATTTTAGCAGGATCTGCTATGATAGGACAAGAGGAAATCATTTCAAACTAAGAGGGAAGATTTAGGCTGGACATAAGGAAGAAGTCTTTTTTACAGTAAGAATGGTGAGGCACTGGAACAGGTTGGCCAGAGAGGTGGTAGATGCTGTGTCCTTGGAGGCATTCAAGGTCAGCCTGGACCAAGCTCTGAGCAACCTGACTGAGCTGTAGGTGTCCCTGCTTACTGCAGGGGAATTGGACTGGATGCCCTTTAATAGGTCACTTCCAACTCAAAAGGCTCTATGGTTCAGTGAATGCTCCAAGACTTTGTGCCAATTTTAATTGTGTGAATTTAATTATAGGGATTCTCTGGCTGTAGTGAGGCTTGTATGCCACCCCTCTGTAGCTGAAGCAGCAGAGCTCAGGCAGAGGGGCAGCCACAGCCCAATGGTCCTGGCACGAGGCAACAACTTTCTGCCTGGGATCTCATGTATCCTTCTACATTGAAGCAGTCCTGCTTTTCTCCTGGGCAGTTTTTCTCCTGACAAGGAGGGCCCTGGTGAAAAGCCAGATTCAGCAATGGATGGCTCTGCCCACTAAACATAGAGCCATCAGAGCTCTGGCCATGCAGCCATAGTCATTTTCATAGTGAGCTGTGTCTTTCTTGGCTTTCTATGCCTGTTCTCCTAAGCTGAAGGTGGTTGGTAGGAAAGAGATGGAAAGCTGGGGGTGGCAAACAAATAGTAGCACCTGTGTCTGCTGTGTCACTGGGGATGAACATGTCACTGAGCTTCAGGCAATTTCAGAAAATCTTTTGTCTTCTCTAAAGTTTCACAAGTCGTTGAGAACATTTACCCCCACGTCTTGGGGCAGAGATGCAGTTTGGGGTTTTCAGTGGTTCAGCATCTCCCTGCTCCCCGCAGTGTTGTGCTCTGCTGCCACTTGACCCCATTTCCCCACACCAGTAAGGTCAACGCAGAGCAGAACTGCCTGCCCCACAGCGCTGCTCCCTGGAGCTTTCACTGCTTATTCCTTCCATTTTTCCACTTTGCACTGTTTAAAAACAAGCAAGTAAGAGCTCCCTGGAGCCAACCGCTCATTTGCTGGCAAGGACTGCCTGTTAATCAATTAAAGCTCTGCAAATGCAGCAGGGTGGATGATTAAGATGCTTCTCTCTCTAATGCATGCCTATGGGAGACTTGCCTGCATGAAAAATGTAGGTGTGTTGGCCTCAGCCTGGAGCTCCTTGTGGTTCTGTGGGACCCTCTGCAACCCCAGCTCCTGGGTGCTGATATTAGGAGGGAGGCACTTATTGCAGTGTTTCTGAGCTGTTCCGAACCTGTACCCTGCAGCTTTTCTTTCTTGCACAGCTGAGTTTCATATCTCAGCTCAAACTGGGGGTTTGTGGGGGACACAGGCTCTGAGGTGCTCTTGCCAGCAGATCTCCTTCAGTGCTGCCACCGCTGTGAAAGGGTCAGGATGGGGAGAAGGTCCCCTGGTCCCAGCAATCAGCAGCACCTTAACTAAGTGGGGACGCTTTTAAGGTGTCAGACACCTGACTTGGTGTAAAAGGAGCTTTGTCATAGAGAAGGAATGGATGGGTGAGGGAAGAAGGGTAGCAAATATCAGTCTTTGCTGGACAGATGTTACTGCCTGGGCATATTCCCCAGAGAAATGACCATTGCAGATGGGGTCTTCACTGTGTCACTGCCTGTTGGGAACAGGCTGACAGTGGGGATTTCCAGGAGAAGGTACTGATGAAAGCAGCACTGGAAGAGCATCTTAAGTGTGCCATGTGTTGGTGTTTCTGCTCTCCTGGCCTGCTCTCAGAACAAACCTCAGCTACAGGAAATATTCCAATCCTTCTGAATGTCTTTTTAATTTCCATCAGTCATCTGCATTTCCAGGAAGGAATTTGGTTCATGTCAGAGCCATGAGAAAGGCAGTGAGTGACTCCGAAGCTATTCTTACGCTCAGCTAATGGAAGGGAGCACACTGCTGCTGTGCCTGCATGCTGCAGCAGTGTGTGGTGTCCTTGCTCAGGTGTCACTATGAAGGATCACAACATAACATTGGTGTCCCATAAGCTTCAATGCAAAAAAAAAAAAAAACCAAAAACAAAAACAACCAAACTGTATTCATACTTGCAGTGATGGAATTGATGTGTCCAAGCCCTCAGCTGGCCACTGGTCCAAAGCCCTTCAATCCATTAAGTCTTTGAACTGGCACCATCTGCAGAACTGTGATGTAATGCAAAGTCTATCAGTGCTTTTTAAAGGGCTGAGAATGATAGGAGAGGAATGCAAAAGAAGGCTATTCAGGGGCAGGTCTGCGTACCGCAGGTGTGCTCTGAGCAGCAGTGCTGCACAACTCCCTGCCACAGCTGCTGCCAGTGCCTATCCCTGAAAGCAAAACAAATCAGGACAACTGATGATTTGAAATGTATCTGTTTGCTGTTTTAACACTCAGATTTCACGGTAGCAATTGGTCCTCAAACAAACCGGCAGCAGCTGAGAGGGAGCCCTGAGTACAGAGGCAGGCAGCCACCACCAGAGAGCAACCTTGTATGCTGTTTCTGTGGAAATAGCTCTGAGCGGGGAAGTAACACATCTTTCACCAGCCTGTCTCTTTGCCGCTGCTCCCCAGTCAGTTAAAGATGCAATAATTGAAACTTGTCCATCAATCACGTTAGCAGACAAAACAGCCTTGTTTCTCTTTTCTTTTTCTCCAAAGTGCCGTAGCCTGATTGGCTTAACGTTGGGAACAAAGGTGCCAAGTCAAAAATCCCACTTAGACGAGTTCAGGTGTAAAAGCACATCATCTTTGGGGCGGGAGGTACGGCACCCTTTGTTTAGAAGCATTCTAGAGGAATACTCGGAAGGCAGAAAGAATACCAGTACGTGCACGTAGAATGTCTTTGGGATGAGTAAAAAAAAATGCCAAGACATTTACATAACGTCTGCACATCTGTAGCCCTCTCATCCCAAGCGGTGAAACGTGTAAAGGGGTTTAGCAGTGATTCCTGTTTGGGCTTTCTTGCTGAACGCTGGGTCTGTGTTTTATCATCTGCTGTGGCCGTGGGCAGGAGGGCAGGCTGGGCTGCGGCTCCGCTGCACCGTGGAAATGATGAATGTTTTTCCCGAGTGGGTTTTCTCATTTGCCACCCTCCAGCTCTTCCCCAGTCCTTGAGGTTACTTCCCATCCTCATACACGTGTTTTCCTCCAGAAACCCCCGCCTGGGCCTTAAGCACATGGAAACGCAGTGTGAACGCTGGGTTTTTGCTTTGCGTTCTTCTTTCTGCCATAGCGTTGCACTGGGTTTGAATGTTTATGCACACGTTTAGACAAGCTGATCTAGCAGAGGATGCTGGTACGGCTCTAAGGTTACTCAGTAGAAGAGCTGAAGACAAATCTCTCTATGCAAATCTTTTTCCTTTCTGTGTCAGTCAGGGAAAACTGCCTATAATCAGCTAAATAAGCAGTGGGAGGCACCAGCTAGTTTATAGCTGCTTGAGCAACAGGGGGACCAGCACGCCCTGAGTCACAGCGAGCTGCTGCCTCCCGCCCGGCCATTAACGCTCCCGTTTGCAAACACAACCCGGTGGTTTTAGTGAGCCTTAAAATTAGTGGTCTGATAGTTGCTGTGTGTTTCCCTCTCTATAGTCCGCTGAGGATACCACAACTGTTACAGCTCACAGACGCTGTCCCCGAGCTGAGCTATGCTTTCAGCTCTAGATGGTTATAGTTCAGTTAATCAAAGCATGATCATTAGCTTAAGTGTGCTGTTGATGTCCTCGGTACCTTGTGCTTGTGATGCTTGCTACTGCCTCCAGGTGCTGTTCAGCTTCCTCTGGGACATTGGTGGTGTGAGAGGGGGTCTCTGAGCTGCACCATCCCGTGTGTGATGCTAGACATGGAAACGCTCAAGTTAGTTTTAGGCTGAATGATGGGTCTTCCTTCAGCTAAAATCCCTGACCTGTAAGACAGGTCCATCACAGACCAAGCACGTTTCCTGAACTTCACACGCTTCTGATCAGATGGGCAAAAGGATTGAACATGAGCTTTCTACATCCTAGTTCTTTCTTGTTGCTGTCCTTACAGGAGTCTTATTTTTAGATGTTTTTCTGAGTTAATTCCAATCCAATTGCAAGGAACTCATAAAGCTGTTATTGCTCAGTCACTCTATGTCTCCTTGTTAATATAATATGATAAGCAAGGTTCACGGAAGCTGCCTACACTGGAGAAATGGAACAGGAAGGCATTTCTGAGCACTGAGGGTTTCTGAAAGCTTCTTTGTTCAGAGATAGGGAGAACAACCTGTTAAACCCCATCCTCACAAAGAGAGCTGCAGATTTAAGGCTACTGAACAGAGTCATCTCTCCAGATGTAGGTTGGCACGTGGGTTCACCATCACAAATATGACTTATGATTCATCCCCAGCATACTGGTGATGGGGGCAGAGAGTCTATATTAGGATGCATGCTGAATGGTGAGGGACAGCTCACAACTGGAAGAATGCGGAGAATGAGGTCACAGGAGACAAAATGTCTCAGTATTGCCAGGCACACTCTCATTTGCTAAAAGAGAAGAAATTTTAAGTGGTTAACGTAAGGGGAGATATTCATTTTCCTACAGATAGGCATCTTGATGGCTATTTTTACTCCAAGCAGCATCCTGCCAGGCCACCGGGTTCCTCAGAGCTCGGTGCTGCTCCTGCAGCCTTGCAGTGCTCAGAGGCACCCAGCAGCCAACTGGAGTGAAGAGACGAAGCATTGTGAGGGAAGAGTGTGGGCTAACTCCTCTGGAGAAAAACAGTGCAGGCACTTGTATTGCAGGTGATGGAAAGCATCTGCCCCGTTGTGTCCCTCCCAGGTCCCAATTTGCCCCAGGCTCTGGGCACCTCCATGCCACCCTGGGACTCTGCCATTCAGATCTCTCCTTCCCCGAACTCGAGGTATTACTGCTGCCTTTGAAAATGCTCATGCAAAGCAGAGAGTTAAACCCAAACTTCCATCTGTTCATAACAAGACATCTTCACTGGCTGAATTTGATTAATTTAGTGATTACTATCAGGAGACAACAGTCTCTCCAACCCCCCAGCTGTTCCAGCATGGAAAGACTCTTGCTTCCCTATAAAGGGCTGCAATCATTTCCTCTGTGTCTTTTATCTAATTTCATTACAATAATTCAGCTAGTCCTCTCTGGCCAGCTGTTCTTCAGGCCTCTTGGCCTGCATCGCCTATCCAAGGCTGCTGGTGATGATGTTGGATTAATCTTCCCAACGATTTTGCATCTGTCCTCTGCTCTTGGAGTTGTTCCAGCTGTTCTCAATACACAGCTGATAATTTAACCACCCCCCCCCTGCTCCCACTGATTCACCAGCCTCTGAAACCTCCCAGCCGTGCTCCAGTTTCATGCTTCCCAAACTGGCGATAGTCATTGATAATGTCATACAAGTGCCTTTGGCCCCATGGATTCCCCCTCTTTGCTGTGTGCCAAACCCCAGAGTGGTCCCTGCATTCCTGACCCACTCTGGCCCAAATGCTTCTCCCCTGTTTTCTGCTCACAGTGTCCCGCTGTGCCTATCCCCATGTCCTTCTCTGGATCTGGGTTCTGATTCACACAGGCACTTCACAGCTTTCACAGCAAGGAAGCTTTGCTCTCTTTTTTATCACTAGATAGACAACTTTGGTGCTTTCTGAGCCTGAATGTTCTCTCCTAGTTGACTGGAGAAATGTGGCTATAGCTTTCTGGATGCTGCACTGCCCATTAAATCCTCCCAGAGATGCTGAAGCATCGGTCTACACTGTAATCACTGAAGGATTACAACCGGTGTCATTCCACATTAGTGGGATTATTAAGTAAAATTGGCTTACAGGCTCCGGCGTGCTGGCAGCTTCCCCCAGCTGTACAATAGCTGCTGTCCCTCCTGCACACCGCCCCTGCACTGCCTCCCTGCCAGCCCTCCCATTGATTTTAAATTTTACTATTGACTTTTAAAGCACTCAGGGGCTCAGGGTTTTCTGTGTCATTGATTTATGGCTTTCCTGGGAGCTGGGACAAGCTTCAAGATCTTCATCCATCAGCCTGCTGTCACTGTTGGGGTTTTGCCCTCAGATAGCAGCAATGACACGCTCTGGATCCAGCACTACTGGCTCTCACTCAAAATTTGAAGCCCATCTGTTCGTGACAAGATGCTTATTATAAACTGTCCTTACTGCACAGCAGGCAGAGGTGGCTGCAGCATTGTAGAATCATAGAATGGCTTGGGTTGGAAGGGATCTCAAAGCTCATCTAGTTCCAACTCCTCTGCCGTGGGCACAGTTGCCAGCCACTGCAACAGGACCAGCTCCGGCTGCCCAGGGCCCCATCCAGCATGGCCCTGAGCACCTCCAGGAGTGGAACATCTCTGTGCAGCCTGTGCAAGCACTTCACCACCCTCTCCTGTTTAGTTTCCCACTGCAGCCAGCACCAGGGACACATGGAAGCAAGGGACAGGTTATGGGACGATGCTGTCCAGTGGTCCTGAGGCACTTGTACCCCCTGATACACCCTCTGTCCATGAGTGAAGCGTTTGTTCCTTGTCTGCATACAACACATGTTATATAATACACTTCACTTCCCATTAGAATTTTAAAAAGAAAACTAATAAATTCTACTGCATCATGGCAATAGCAATGTCAATTGATCATGGCAGCATTTTGAGTTGTTTCTGGCATGTGCCTTGGTGCATTCTTAAGCTTGCGAGGGCTCTCTGAACTAAGTCTGTGTCTCAGGGACCCCCTTAACCCAACCCAGCTTTACGTTTCCTCTTCATGATGAGCACAAACAGCATTAGGCTGAAGCATAGCCCATTTTTGCCCTGCTTGCTGCTCTTGTGCTCCTGGCTGCACTCTATGGTAGACACTGTGCCCATGAAGACCCAGCTTGGGGTCTGTGCTCGTTCTGCTTGGTCCTATGTACCCCAGGAAGCTGAAGAAGAAACAGTTGAAAGTTGTAACTTCTGGTTCTGAAAGCCAGAAAACAGAGTTATAATTAATGCACAACACGGGATAGGATGCTCATGGTCTGTTCCAGCTATGGTGTCCTCACAGTTTAAATAGGGTGAAGTGATACATAATCTTTTCTTCTAGCAGCTCTATGTAGAATAGTTATTGCAATCCAGGGGACAAGAGCATTGCAAGACTTCCTTCATGCCTTAGTATCTCTCATCAGTTCATCGAGAAAGTCCCAGGAAAGTCCTGAATTTCATCATGGGGATAATACTGTACTTTCATTTCCCCTTTCTGGCTCTCTCCCCCCCTTCCTGCCTCTGCCCTGCCCGGGGCACTGATCCCAGAGGAATCCCCTTCCCTGCTTTGCCCTCTGCCAAGTGTGATGTGTGTTGTAGATCTCAGGGGCCATGCTGGACCCTGCAGGCTGGATGGCTGTGCTTTGGGGCCATCCCTTGCCCTGCTGAGCAGGTGGCTGGGCTCCCCAAAACCCATAGTGCATGTAGTTGCAGCACGACCGCGTCTTGCCTGCCGAGTTACTCTCTGTATGCAAAGAGCGGAATAAGTGAATGAATAAAACATTGGCATTGTAATGCTGCAGACAACTGGAAACATGATACAACCACTGAGGGCTGGATCTGTGCTTCCCAGCAGCGTTTGATGTGGGTCACAGAAACTTTCCCCCAAGGGGCTTCTGGTCCCTGGGGACATGGTTTACGCCAGTGCTGGAGATCAAAAGCCAGGATGTGGTGTCGCACAGCCATAATAACTGCAGTCCGAGCTGCCCTCAGCTCCAGGTCTGTGAGACAATGCTAAGCTGCAGCCATTGGCCAGCCAGGAATTAAACAATTTGTGTTGGCTGGCTCCGAGAGGGGATTCACTGTTTTCATCACATGCCAGTGCTAGTTCAGCTGCGTATGGAGGAAAAGAAGAGGCTTTCTTAGGCTTTATGAATTGGCTGGCCCCCAGGACCTGAGCCCCTCTAGATGTAGAGTTCATCCTTACAAAATTCATCTTCCAGTTGTGGAAATGAGCAGGGCAGTGTTCCCGTCACGCAGCCCGGATTGCTGTAACCGCTGATGAGATCTTCGGATACTCCGACCAGCAAAAAACCATTGCATAAAGCACCGAAGTGCCAGACGTGTTGCTAATAGATTCCTATGATGGCTTTTTAATATTTACTTATGCTAGCCATTAAGCACATTCCAGCCCTCGCTGGGACTGGGTGAACCTGTTTCTATGCAGACAGGAGCATCTGTTATTTGCTGCTGAAGCAGAGCAGGGGCAGCCCTTAGCTGTAAGGAAAGCACCACGTGGGAGCCCGCATGATGATTCTGCACTGGAGACCCCCATCTTAGAACACTTTCCCAGGGCTCCCTTTGCTGGGCATCTCAGCCTGGGAGAATGGTGTGAGATTTCCTCTATTTGAAAATGTGTGTTCCTGCGTAGGTTGGTTTGTGCCCTCGGGGAAATCACACCTCATCTGTAGATCACTGCATATTAGTCTATGGCTTCTATAAATATGAATTTAAATAGTCTATTATCTCAAAGCACTGTTAATGTTATTATTCCCACTTGTTAGGCGCACACCATATACAGAATATGCTCCAAATTCATTACCTTCCATTTTATGTTGCATAAAGTTGTAGGCTGCTCTTTCCAAAGAGATGAAACCTGGCTGTAAAATTTATTGAACAATTGCTGCAATGTAGCTTAATTAGCAACTTGCAACGATTTTGCAAACCTCTGAGCTTGAAATGCTCGAGTCGCTTTATTAGCGGATTTGATGTTAATATTTCAGATTAATGATACACATGAGCATTTATTAAACTCTAGACAACACTTCCGAAAAAGAAAAAGAGAAGTTTATCTTATCTGCAACAGTCTGAAGGAGCAGAAACCTGCAGCTGACCCAGGTTCCACTTTCTTTTCCTCTGGCACTGTGGCTGAGATGATGGGATGGCTGAGCTCCCTAGAGCAGGATGGACTTCATCAGCTCACGGGCTCCCAATGAGTTTGCTTCTTAGAACAAGCAGAAGACAAACTTTAAAATGGGGTTCTTTGCTCAGAATGTGGGGAGGAGGCTTGATGTTTGGAAGGCAGCTGCTTTGTGTCTTTGGAAATGGGAATTCCTACAGGAGGGTTCAAGTTCCCATGCAACTAGCTTGTGAGGCCTCAGTTGCCTTTAGTACTTGCTGTGTTATGGTGAAGAAGAGCAGGATGTTCCCTAAAGACATCACAAGGCTTGCAGTAGCGATGAATGCAAATGCATTTGGAGAGCCAAATTCATGCGTAAGGACTGCGTATAACTCATCAAATTAGCACTTGTGAGATGTTACCAGCCTAATGCTGGCTCTCTCCATGGGAATGAGTTTCTTCTGAA
>PPHD01025182.1:0-11858 GCA_002909625.1 Bambusicola thoracicus
TTCCCAGATTCTAGCTTACTTCAGTGCATCTGCATATAACACAGCTAAACCAGAATCTTCAGTGGCATTCTGTTCCAACTCCAGTTTGGTTTCAGCAGTATTAAGAACCCCTATGCTATTAAAAAAAAAAAAGGATGGGAATTATTTACTTTGACCTCAGTGCTCTGCAACCTAAACATGCATAAAAGGTACTTAAGTATACCATTCCCTCACATACAAAATTCTACAGCATTCATCCTTCCTCCTCACAGTTAATCTGCCGAGAACTACTTTTCCACTCTCTCACGGAAGTACGAGAACTTCCAGATTAAGCCATACAATGGTATTCCTCTAAACAATGCTTCTTCCAGCTGCAGTTAAAGTGCTGATGAAAGTCTCCAGCTGGAGCCCAGTACAAAACGTGGCAGAGATCTACACATAGTCACAAGCCTGCACATATTTGAGGTAAGCTAGAAATAGGGAGTATGCAGCAGTACTGTTTCTACTTTAAAGCTGATACACAAAAAAACCTGAAGAAAGCATACTTGCCATTTTATTTTTGGCAAAAAAAAAAACTATATTTGTTCTTCTGCCAAACTTTCTGTAACATAATAAGGGAACAAAGCTAACATCTTTAATCCTTAACCACAATCTTACGGTATAATGCAGCCCTTCATTCTTACTACTGTTTTACTGTACAAAGTTGACTATCTTCCTAACACCGCAGGCACAATACTACCATAGTGAGCATGGCAACAAGCACTCTCATTTAAACAAACATGAAAACCACCATAGAACAGACTGTGGTTGATTTTCAAAGTGCTAATTTTAAGATTTGGAACCTTTGCTGAAAGTCGGCCAAAGTTACACAGTTACCATTACTTTCTTGAAGTAACAGTTAAAATGGCATTTGCACCCCAAGCTTTCTAATTAAACTTCCAGTCAAGTTGTATCTTAATGTACACCAATGGAATTCATGCCCATTTCCTTACCTGAATTCACTTATTTTGACTACTGTTGCTGAAGACCTGGAAGCCAGCTACGCAGCACCTTAGCAGGGCCTGGTCACCCAGGCTTAGCCAGACCACGAGCCCTCCACAAAGGATCAGCTCATCCAGCTGCTACACTCCAAACAACCACAAAGATCAAAACAAGTAGAGTTTGCATCAGAAATCAAAGTTCCCATTCAGTAACTTGATTGCAACAGCATATCCTCAAAATAAAGAGGAAGAGAAAACTCACTCAGTAAGGCTGTATGCCAAATGTAAACTTGGAACTCTTTAGTTCTCTCTAAATGCATGGCCCCATTTCACCTGTGATCAGAAGGTTCAGTTACATGGCAGACATCTCCTTAAGGCCAGCGAAGGACACTGTACTGAATAAGCTAACTACATTAGAGATTTGACAATACTAACATGAAAAAAGATTTTCTAACCCTCACATTAACCACATCTTCCAGTAATACTTTGTCCAAAAATAGACACCTACCACAGATTCATGATCTGCAAAGGCATGAGACAGCTGCCCTCACTACCTCAAGGAGTTAAAGTAAGCATCCCTTATTCCAGTGTTAATAGCAGTTAATGCAAGTCCCTTTTATGATCAGAGTGGGGAGGAAGAAAAAAAAACAGTTGTCTTTTTTTTTTTTTGAGAGGGTAGAGAGAAGTTGACTATCACACTCGTTTCTGTGATTTAAGTTTTGCCATCTCCCTGGTCCACAATACTTACATTGCTTCAAAAAAATATATCAGTTCTCAAAAGATATTACATACATATTTTTGTTTAATGCCCACTTTAATTCACCAGTGTTGGGTATTCACTAATCTTGGACTAAGAGAGAACAGACCATGGCACAGATCTTTCCTTGTATCCAGAAAGGATAAAAGAAGCCATAGCAAGCTTACAGTGAAGCAGGTTAGATAGAAGTCAGACATGAAGAAAGAGCAAGAACAAAACAGCATGATTTCCAAAAGCAAAGACAGTAAAAGACCAGGCCTAGTTACCTCGGAGCACAATTACGCAGTGGATTATCCATGAAGGTTTAACCCAGGTCTACTTTTCTTAATGGGTTTACCTTTATGAACTATCCCTAAGGAACAATCAAAGTAAGAAATCTCCATTACAGTTACAGTCGTGCATTAACAGTGAATGCTATTAACCAGGTATTAAAAACAAGGCAGCAGTCAGTCACAAATGTAAAGGAGGTGCACAGGAAAGCCTGCCTGCTAACTAGACAGCCTTCCTGAAGATTAACACCTCTGTCCCCAGATAATATCTGTGCGTCAGAAAGTAAACAACATTCTAGAACCTTCCACTTCCACCTTTACCCAAGCCTAGTGTGAAGAAAGGCAAATACTTGCTAAGTTTACTTATTTTGATATTATACAATAAAATAATGGTCATCAGTAACATGTAATTCTGAAAGAAGAATCAATAAGATCCACCTTGCTTTTCAGAGCTTAAAAAAAAAAAAGCCTTCCTGTTCAACAAGTTCCAGGGAGCTCAGCTTCCATTCTGAAACAGCAGAGTGCTCCTCACAACCCCAGGTTTGCGTTTCAGGAGATGACTCAGGCCATTTCTGAGGGCCAAATCTTTCCTGTTTTACCATGCATTATTTTAAAGCAGATACCATCACAAAGCAGACCAATCCATTCAGAAAACACTGAGAAATTTGATTCCCCTCCCATGACAAAGCACTGAATTACTACATATTACGGAAACCTTCCGGTTCCCTCCTGACATCCACCTTTTTATGTGTTTGTTTTTTTTCTTTCCTGCCACTCAAAAAAAATGTAGTGATTTTATCAGCTTGATGATCAATTAAAAGCTATTTAGGCTGAAGCAGTAGAAGTCAAGTGGGGAGCAGAACCAAATGACCTCCAGAGGTCATTTCTAAACTAGTTTATTCTATTCTTCACTACAAAAAAGGCTTTCTTGGATCAACTGAAGGCAGCCGTGACTTAGAAAAAAGATCAGATACCACATCTCACTTGTTCAATACTGACATCCAGTATCAGGCCACCGCGATGAACACTTTGTTGAGTCACACTCAACTTCTCCAGTTTTTCCTATATCACAGCCTTCTCCTAAAAAGCAGACTATCACTCTCACACACAGCAGTTTTCTACCATGTTTGTCCTATGTATGTTCATGACTCAACTAAGATTGGCAACAGTCAGTACATTACAAGACAAGCCTTGTTACAGGCAGAGTAGAATCAGTTGTGTGTGCCTGAACCCCGGCTACCAGACAGAATTAAAGGAGAACACCACTGTGTATTTCCACAGTTAGATTCAACCAACTTGCTGAGAACAATTTCATCACATGGCAGCATTAGGAGAACAATTGCTCCTCAGAACTAACCATCACAGTAAGTAACCATCGCCAGGATTTCACAGCACGCAGCAGAGAAGCTAGCTGACTTAAGTTGTTTTGCACAGTGACTGGCATCACATGCAGCTACAAGTTTTTGGTTCACAAAAGATTGCCACATTCATCTTTTATGTTTAAATATTTTGTTTGAAGAGACATTCTGAACCAAAAAGCAACATGCAAATGTTTTATGCCATACAGATGCTTGATGATCAGTAAAAAGCATGAAGATAATCTTTCTCAAGGAGCAAAACTTATTCAAGTAAATTGTAAGAAAACAGGACAGCTAATGAAACTTTGTATTTCAGTTATCAGCTTCGTGTCCTAAATCACAACTTTACTACGAAAACACTCTATAAGAAATTTGTCCATATACTGCCACAAACTTGCTACAATACTGCATATAAACTAAAGTATCAAGAGGAATCTTACAGTAAGCTCTACTACTTCAGGAAAAACATCCATTGGCCCAAAGGTAACTGCTTATCCTGCTGCCGAGAAATTCAGATGCATCACTGCCTTCACCGGCAGTACTGAAGCGGACAGTGACAGCTTGATTAAAAGTTTCCACTACCAAGAATTTGTCAGAGTCCACAAACTGCTTAACAGGGAGCGTTACTAATTTTGCAGGTGGTGAACAGGACACAGATCATCAGAGCAGCCAATGGAAGATCCCAGAAACATTCCAGGGCTCAGTTTTTGACAACAAGATAGTACATGGTGTACAACTTTGGGACCTGATTATACACTGTTACAATAATTCAGCCTCAGTGTGACAAAAGACAGACCGGCCATCAGCAGTGTTCTACATGCCACCTACTAATTACCTAGTTAGAAAATATAGCATAGCCTAAAGAAGAAACACAGATAGTTCTGACATTCACTTACAGTGCAAAATAAATACAAACATGCAGGTTAACCAAACTATAGCTTTCCTACTCAAACCTCAGCTTCATTGCTGAAAAATGAAAGCTGTTTAGTCAGGTTATCTTACCAAATGGTCTCAAAGTAAATAACTACTTATCAGTAATACAAAGACTTACAAAATCTCATCATGACTTCAACTATGAAATTGAAGTCAACTCTATCAGGTTTCAAAAAAGAAGCTGTACTAGGAATGCAGGGCCCTTGTTTGAGGCCTACAGCTATGGCCAACTTCAGAACGATAGCACAAAAGCTCTTCACTGCAATTCTTCTCTGCAATGTATACGCCCTGGGTTTGATGACAAGCAGTCGAAACAATATAGAAATTAAAAAAAAAACTTCTGCATGATTCCTTATCAAGGAGGAGTTTCAATCACTCATTTACAGGGAAGATACAGGTCACTTCCCTGCTGGTTACCAGCCAGAACTTCTGCAAGACATGAAAAGACTCCATTTTCATAAGCCTCTTACTCAACACATCAGCACTCCTACTAAAGTAGATCTGCTATATTAATAAGTAGTAATGCCACACCACAGATGACCTACAATTTTTCTACTAACAGCCAAAAGCTGTTTCAAACCCCACCTATGGAGCTATCTGGAGCCCGGAGAACACAGACTACAAGTCAGTAACACAAGCTGAACCCCAAGTTTTTCAGAAACAGAGAGGAAAAAAAACACCCACACTCAGACCACCTGTATTTCTATCTCAAGAATAGGAGGCACTCAGCAATAAATGCTTCAAAAAAAAGGACTTCTATTTTTAAGATCAAATCTATAGAACTAGACTAAGTACACAGCTGAGCCACTCACAATAAGTTCCCTTTAATTACCACAAGTTGAAAACATGTAAGCTTTTAAGAAGTACTAGAAGTGTTATTTACTCACCAGAATACTGCTTTTAAACATTTTAGTTGAGCGTGACACCTGTGAAAATTGAAATACTACAATTTTCATTAATATATTTAATTCCTATGAATATTTATCAGTGAGGGTATCAAAAAGCAGAGAGGTATTGTTATTTTCCAAGCACTGCTCTGATGTTCATTACACGCTCGTATATGCACATATTAAGATTAAAAAAACCTTTAAAATCTCACAGATCTGTTTAAGCAGCAATTAAACACACACACACAGCCCGCATGCAGTCAGAAACTGACTTGGAGGTAGTGAAGGAAAGAGAGAACTGTACAGAAGACAGCAGATGAACAGAAGCAATCACAGCAAGGCCTGCTTGTTTTTGAAGCCTTACAAAGGAACTATACCCACAGTTACCGTAAAGAAAAAAAAAAGCTTGTGAAATAAATTAAAATGTAAGTCATTAAACACCTCCTCTTCCCTATTCTGAAGGATGTATGTCATACAGCGAGGTGGTAACTAATTAGCTCCTCTTCCTGATGGCTTTTAAAGCACCAGGAAGCTCAGTAACCAGAACACACAGTGCAGAAACTGTGGAAGTTACCCCATTTGAGGAAAGTTTGGTACTGTGGGGTTAGAAAGCCCAGATCAGTATTATGGCTGCAACGGGGTAGGGAAATGGAACGGGGGAAAAAAAAGAAAAGAGAAAGACTATACAATCTTCTGGAAATATATATATATAAGAAATATTTCTAACTAAAACTAATACTAGATTGCTACACAGAACAAAACCACCCTCCAAACAAACTGCACAGGCTCCGAAAACGCTCCCAAGACACACGTCAGAGTTACAGAATCAACGTAGGCCAGTACCAAGCACTCGTTTCTTCCCGTGTGTAAATGCGACACAATCAGGCCTCACAGGCAGGCCTTCCCAGCACAGGCAGGACCTTTGTTCCTTACGTCGATGTTTTTCCCCCAAAGCCCTTGACATAACTTTCCATTCTTTGCCCCATTCTCTCCCGACTCGCAGCCCAGACTCTCGGGCCGCCCCCGCTCGGAGCCCCCCGGCGGTGGAGGGCCGGCGCACCAGGAAGGGGGGCCGGGAACAATGCCGGGCCACGGCACAGGAAACCGGGCCTGCAGCGCGGCGGGCAGCGCCGGGACGGCCCCGGGCAGCACCGGGCCTGGAGCGAGCGGGGAGGCCGGCAGTCCCCGTCGGAGCGACCTCCGAGCGCGATGCGTTATGCAAGAGAACGCTGCGGCCGGGGAACTTGCTTCGGGAGCGAGAGCGACAAAAACAGCGGCTCCGGAGCGTCGGCTGCGAAAATAATCCAGCGGGCAGGGCCGCAACTCGGCCCTACATCGCCTCCATTCTCTCCCCACCTCCTTCCTCCCTCCTCCCCCAGAAAGGCTCTGAAATATGGACGTCGGGCGATTATGGAGCATTTTTGCCAAGCCGGGCTATGAGGTGGGAGGGAAGAGGAGAGGAGTTGCTATTTTTTATTTTCCCTTTACGATATTTGATAGCGTCTACGGAGAAAAAAAAATAAAGAAAGAAAAAGAAAAACAAAGAAAAACACAGAAAGAGCCATTAGGGAAAGGGGACCAACGGGAGTGGGGGAGGGAGAGGCGGAAGGGCACAGAACGGTGTCAACACTGACGCTGCCCTTTTGTATCGGCGGTGGCACGGGGCCGGGGGTCGCCCCCCTCACCCCCCCGACCCCCCACCCTCAGCTCGGGATGTGTGGGCGCCCCCCCACCCGGCAGCGGGGAACGGCGGCCCGGCCCTACAGCCCCACGGGCCGCACCGCCGGCCCCGCGGCCCCCGCGCCCCGCACCCACCTCGGGGCCCGGTCGCCCCCGCACACCCCAACAACGCCCCGGGCCGGAGTCCCAGCCCCGCGGAGGGCAGCGCGGTCGGGCAGGCACGGCAGGGCCCGTAGAACGGAGGCCCGGGAACCGGAGACTCAGAACGCCGGAGGCCCGAGAACCAGGGGGGCCCTGGAACGCCGAGGCCCCGCGCCCCGCCTCCCACAACGGCCCCCGAGGAAGCGGAGGGGCCGCGGGTACCTAGTTTGTCCCGATGCGGCCTCCGCAGACGCTCCGTGCCTCTCCGCCGCCCGGCAGCAGCCGCCTCTCTTCCCTTCAATTATCAGCTGAAGCCGCAGCACCGAGCGGCATCCGCCTCCGCCGCCGAACCCCTTCCAGCGGCGCGGGGGGGAGCCCGGGGGACTACTTTCTCCCAGAGCCGGGGCCCCGCCGGGGCCCACGCAGCCCCCGGCCCGACGGGGGGCCCCCGCCCGGGCTGCCGCCCCCCACGCAGCCCCCGCGGCGGCCGTGTGCGCGCCCGGCTGCCCCCGTTCGGCGCGTTCGACGTCCCGAGAGCTGTATCCCTCCGCCGGGGTCGTCACCCCGGGGTCCGCGCCGGGACCTCCCCTCCGGCAGGGGGCGGGAGGGGCGAGAGAGGCCCGCGGGGCAGCGGCGCTCTGCGGGGGGCTCCGACGCTGGCCGGCCGCGGTGCCAGAGCCGGCTCTGCTCCTTTAAGAGGGGGCCGGGCCGGCGGTGACCCCGCGTGATGTCCGCCTCTTCCTGGTTGCTATAGTCACCGCCTTCCAGCGTCCCAAAATGGCGCTGTGCCGCCCGCGGAGGCGTTTGAGGTGCGGCGGTGCGTCTGGGCCACGAGCGAGGACTGCTGCCGGCTGCCGTCACCTGGCGGGAGGTGCGGGCCGGGCCGCTCGCATCGTGGCTTTGGATTCTCTCTCCGTTCCGTCAGAGGGGCCGGG
Source organism: Bambusicola thoracicus (assembly GCA_002909625.1). Taxonomy (NCBI): domain Eukaryota; kingdom Metazoa; phylum Chordata; class Aves; order Galliformes; family Phasianidae; genus Bambusicola; species Bambusicola thoracicus. The sequence goes on from PPHD01025182.1 coordinate 7,920, forward strand.
GGGCCGTTCCCAGCTGCTACTGCCGCTTCTGCTGTGGGGGCAGAGAGGGCCGCGCTGAGGGAAGGGGCTCAGGGCCTCCTGAGGGAGGGAGCTGCCGCCTAAAGGGGGCACGTTGAGAGGCGGGGTAGGGGGGGGCCACTGCTGCCTGTGGGATCCGAGGATGTAGGAAGGGGCCTGGGTGAGCGCTGCAGGGCCGGCGGTGGGGAAAGTCCTCTGAGGGATTGGTGCCTCGAGAAGGTGTGCGCACACATCTGTGACTTGTCATCGTGAAACAAAGTGGTGTTGCAGAAAGGTATAGCAAGTGATGGAAGTAAGTGGGCAAACAACAAATAGTTAAGTAATGTCCCTGTATTTTTCCTAGGGAAAGGCAAGCTGAGCTGCACCCTCAGGGTAACTGGATTTAAGAAAGAAAATAGCCCAACACCTCGCACTGGGAGAATAAAGCTGAGTTGTCTGTCGGGGAATAGGAAGACTGAAAACAGCAAAATGATTTTCTTCCAGAGATGAGGAAACTTGTCAGGTTTGCAGTCAAGAAATTAAAGGGAGTGGGAGGTGGCAAACTGAAATTAAGTTGCTAGTCCAAATAACCTGTGGTTTTGGTTTCTTTATATGCTTCTTCTCTTGATTTCTCTCATGCCACATTTAAATTCACCAGTGCCTGCAGATGTTTCGGACAGGTGGGGGAGGGAGGACGGTAATTTCAATCTCCCCCCAAACTTGTTTGAGGTAGACGTTCCAGAGTAACTCTGGCGACCTCTTAAGTTCCAAAATGAAGAGTAGTTATGGTGCTGCACAACGGCTGAGAAATGTGTTCTGTTCCACAGCTGAAGTCTTGTCATGGTCTCCCCCATGGATCTCATGACAGTCATATCAGTGCTGTGATGTTTGTGGAGCATTCACTGAGTGCTCTGGGCTACTTAACATATATTTTTGCACTCAGCTAATAGGGCACTTCTTATTGTTATCTACAGTTTTTCACTTCTCATGTAGGTTTCTTCTGAAGCACTTCCGATGTTTGGTTTTGGTTTTATTTTCACCTGCCCAAATATATCCCTAAAACAAACCAAAGTAATTTAAGGAAAACTGTGCAAAAAGCTTTCTGACAGTCAGTGGAAGTATATAATTTATCTGGGGAAACTGGACAACAACCTTTCAGTGTCTAAAGGGGGACTATAACAAAGAAGAGGACAGACTCTTTAGCAGGGTCCATTGTGGCAGGACAAGAAGAAAAGGTTTCAAAATAAAGAGGGGAGATATAGGTTGGACATACGTTTTTTTTTTTACTGTAAGGGTGGGGAGACACTGGTTGCCCAGAGAGTGATCATGGATGCCCCATCCTTGGAGGCATTCAAGATGAGACTGCACCAGGCTCTGAGCAACCTGATCGAGCTGTAGGTGTCCCAGCTCATTGCAGGGAGGTTGAGCTAGGTGATCTTTAAAGGTTCTTTCCAGCTCAAACAATTTTAGAGTTTTATTATTATAATTATTTTGTAAATGTTTATCGCTTAAAAGTATTTGCATCTTTACTTGTCTTTAACTCAAATCTAGAGAAACTAGGACGTGAAAAAAAAAAAGGAAAACAAGGCTGGCTGCAGGCAAATTATATAGGAAGCAGACAAGAACAGAGACTGTTTGAACTCTTTTTAACTGGTCAAACGGAGCAGTAGTTGGAAAAATGAGCAAGAAGTATACATTTACGTGGATGTATTTGTGCCCCAAACGTGCCCAGGAGGCCCTGGTGCTAACTTTACCTTCTGCAACAAAAGACAGCTTCCATCCCAGATAAAAAATCAATTTCAATTAACGCTTCAAATTTAGAGTCAGTAACCAACGCTTTTTAAACAAAGATATTGACTACTCGCTAGCAAGTGTGCGTTTCCATTGAGAAGCTGGGAGGAGAAGATTGCCAGATAGTTTCTGTTGAAGCTACTTGAAGCTGGATTCTGAAGGAGGAGCCTTATAATTCACTGCAAAAAACTCTTCTCAAAATAGACTGTATAGAAGTGCAGGTCTATAAATAAGTATTTGTGGAATACAGCTTAAATTGCTAGATCGTATAGAAAAAGATCTTTTGAACCAACAGTGAAAATATTTATTTTAGATAGCTGTATTAAGGCTCTAATCATGACTTTACAAATGTAGGGAACCATACTACACATTGATGCCCTATGGGCATTTAACAGTTCCACTGCTATAAGAAATAGAAAGATTTCTTAAGTCCACACTGTTCCATCCAGCCACATGATAGATCTTCACAGCGTGAATGGGACTAGGTGCTCTTCAAAGGTAGTGAGGCTTTTTTTTTTTTTTTTTTTGCCTTGCTACTTAACACAGAACAACTGTTCCACTTAATCATTTCTCTAATGGCTAAAAATTGTGGTTATACAGATTAACTTACAGCTTATTTTGTGGGGGGACGTCCTTTAGCTTAAATAGTACCTACCATTGTATGTGGGTAGCAGTGTGTGTATGTGTACATACAGGATTGGTTTTTCCTGTTTTCATTTCAGTAAATATTCTCTCTCACAGTCTTGTTTTGTTTTTTCAGTTTCCACTTCTGAAACCGATTGCTTCCTGGTCACTGCGCTGTCTTTTCTGTGCATTTCTTCCCGTTAGAACTTTTATTCTAAGTAAGAGGTCTTTTGAAAGCCTGGTGCAAAGGCACTGTTATTTGCTTCACCTTCTGGAAAATTATGTGATTTTAAATTTAAAGATCGTATTTGACTTCCTTGCCAAAATCACATTGCTGGCTTGATTGTCATTTGATCAGTTATTATTCCAATGACTGTCTTCCCATTGTCAGTTTCCAACTCATAACCTTTTGGTTTATTGCAGAAATTATTCCTAAATGAATGACCTTGCCATCAGAATTTTCAATTTCATTTTTCTCCCCCCAGCAGTGTTTTGAGTTTGTTATGGAGAGGTTGCTGTACATGTCAGGAAAAATGTACTACATAGAAAACAGGGTTGGCCATAAAATCTCTGTATATACAAGAAATTCTGGTAAAGTTTATGGAAGCAGTGGACAGTTCTTATTTTGTGTGTGTAGAATGTATAGAATGGGAACTTTTGTCTCGAGGCCACCATCAAGATGGCAACTTGTTTAACATATGCTTTTCTAGCTACCTTTCAGTGTGCATCTTCAATCATTCTTGAAACGCCAAATTAATATTTGATATGCCTGTTATAATTCGGCAAGGTAGGTCACAAACAATAGACGTTATCTGTTTGTACAAAGCAGGCAGTAAACCACATTGCTTCCAACGCTGAATGTAAAATTACTCCAGATAGCCACATAAATAAGCTTTCAAAAAACATTTCTTACAAATGGTCTTACAGTTGACAAGTGCAGGCTTTAAAAATTGCAAGAGAAGAATCCAGATGGTAGGGTGGTATAGAAAAGGTCGTTCACTCATCTAACAAGCTATAGAGACCAAAAAAATTCTTAATCTGCTTATAGGACATGCTGATAACTGGAAAGACGAAGCTGGTAACAAAAGAAATGTAATGAGAAAATGATCTACTCAATGTGTAATTAATACTAGCATCTGTCACCATTTCACAAATGCTGCACTAATCAGAGGATTTTGTCATGTTAGTAAGGTGTTTAGCAACTTACCTGTAAAATAATGGAACCAGACGTATATAAAATCTGTGTTGTTTTGTGCAGTATTCTATATATGATCTGCTTGTATAGTGAGATAGCTGAATTTTATTGAATGTGTAACTGCAGGATTGTATGTATGGTCAGACATTACCAGCTAGGCTCTGTAACAAATATATGCAGGACATGTGGATGAGTGCAAGTAACTAGGCAAACAATTCCGATGACTGTTCTTGTTCTTCATCCATCATTGCTTCTATTGTCTATTGTTCATTTCCACATCTTAAGTTGGTTTCTGATTAAATCAGTGCATTCTGAGCCCAACATATTATGTT